>JADDON010000452.1:0-29926 GCA_017140175.1 Fusarium staphyleae
GGCAGCCACCTTCTAACAGTAACTCATCCTTGAACTCCTTATTCCTGGTGGGCCCCTCGGTCCGGAGTCGTTCTATGTATCATCGCCGGCACGGTCTCGTCCCACTCGCGTCATCGTTATTGATGGGCTGAACCCGACTGAAGGGTACCAGCTTGTACATATGTGCTATGCAGGTCCCTGGCTTTGGCATCAAGATCTCGTCTAAACCACTCTCGAGTTCCCTGAGACATTCCATGCTTTGCTTCTCCAATCAGCGTGGTCCGACTCTTGACCTTGTCTCTCCCATCCCTTCCACCACTAAGTTACCCAGTACTCCGTACTAAAGAGGTCCCACGTCCCGTTTTCCTTTTTCCTGCCCTCTTTTAGCGAGTATTCATTCCATCCATGGCCGTCTGATTTCTCAACGGAGGGTCCATGAGGCCTCAAACTGTTCTGTTCACTACGAACCAGTTGTCGCTCTTCAACAACAGCCTCTGCGCCCTATCGCGAGACTCTATCATAGCGCCAGCCTGCCCCCATGGCAGGTCGAGGCCATCATCATGGGCTTCTTTAGCTTTCTAACCCGCAACAAGGCCTCGGCCGATCGCAACACCCAAATTAGAAGCCAGGCCTATCATTCGACCGTTGCCTCTATTCCGCCAATACACGGTGAGCCCTTCGAAAGCTGCGCAAAGCCCCAGATCTGACAAGGTATATCTAGGGACATATCCAGTCGCGGGTAATGGACCCAACGTCTTGGATCAGCTTCAACAAGCAGCAAGGAAACGCAGCCAGGCCCAACTCTCGACCATTAGCCACGATATCGACGATGACCCAGCTGCGCCTCCGCCTATGGTCCCGCGCTTTCGGGGCTTCTCCCCCGGAAGACCTACTACGGCTCCTAATCAAGGCAATAGCTTCATGTCGAGGCCGAGATCTGTCGCTCGAAGCATACGCAGCACCAGCTCAGCCTGGAGCGTCCCGGAAAAGACTCGTGTGCGCACTGAGAAACGTCCACCAGTTCCGACAATTCCTATGCACCACCACCAACGCGAAACTTCCATCGACTCGTTCCAGGAGAACCGCTTCGTCGACATTCTCGATGCGCAGGGCGAGCTTAAGCCTGCCAGCTTCCGGTCTCGTCTTAGAGCGGCCGGTGCACGCGAATTTGGGGAAGACGTTGCCGAGCGCAATCTGGGTGAGAACGGCCTGAACCTGAACAGTCCCGCCGTTAAGCCCTCCTACCAAGTCTCTGGCAGTGGAAGACTTATGCTACAGACCTCGAACAGTGGCGGTCTGACTGTTCCCAACTACGCTGGGATCGAGGACGACGGAGACGATGATGATTGTGCTCCTCCGCCGGGAGTTCCACATGGTGACCTAGGGACCATCAGAGAAGCTTGGTCAAGGCCATCGAGTTCATCTGCGTGGAGATCATTCTCGGGCTCGATTGGTGCCGACATGCTGCGATCAAGCAAATCGCATCTCCGTCTGGACAGACGACCCGGCACGTCGCAAGGAAATACGGCCATGGGAACGAAACCGCTCGAGAATCGGAGGAGATCGTTTATCGCATTTGCATCTGAGCCAGAAGCCGATCAACCTAAACCGAGACCTCTCAGCCTACATCCCTCGTTGTCCAACTTTCACTACGCGCCGTCATCACCACCGCCGCTGCCACGATCACGTCCAAAAACAAGTGAAGGGCGAGGTCGGCGGCGAAGTACTGGGAGAGTGGAAATCGAGAGTGTAGTCGATGAGGAGCTTGATACAGCGCCGTATCCCAGTAAGTATCCCTTGATTCATTCATCGCCATTTGATTAACATGTTGTAGCCGTCCCGGTGCGTTATAAGCAGACCGAGCATTTTCCTGAGGTTCAGCTGGAAACACATTATACTCGTCCTGACACGCACCACGCTCTTCTCGATGTACACCATGCCCGCCCAGAAACACACCACGGCTGGCCTACCCTCCCGGCCTACCCTCGCAGTGATGCTTCTCAAACCATATCCCGCCCATCTAGCTCTTCGTCCATCGACAAGCCGCATCCTCGTACTCGTTCAATCGGCGGGGGCTCAGTTCTTCGAAACCAACGCCTCGACGACATCACCGAGCATATCCCCATCCGGACATCCTCCCTGACTCTGCAAACACAACCCTGTGTTACACCTACGACCATGTCTTCAGGTCATTCGAGTAGTCTATTCCCCAGATCCTTGGATCACCACACCCCAAACACTTCAATCGACGCATCTCTGCCCCCTTCGATCAAACTCGGTCATGACCGTGAGCAGAGCAGCGGTATGGCGAGCCTCGGAAACCAGAGCGCCTACTACACTGCTGCTGAAGATGATTTCTCGGCAGACACCCTGGTACCCTCTCACAGGGAGCTGGAACAAAACCTAACTCATCCAACCGACGCAGATGTTGAGGCAGACTACTACGTCTCGGATGCTAGCGAGGACTCTGTAGACTCGTTCGTCGCATGGAAGGCCCGCCGCCGCGCAGAGGAGACACTTCTATTCAAAGAAGACTACGGCGTCACAGGAGATGGCCTCCCCGGACTATTCGAGCCATTACCGATACCTAAATCCAACTCGGAGACGAGAAGCATCAAACCCCCAATGAGCCCCAAAAGGCCAACCACTCGAAGTAACAAGTCCACACCACGAAAGACGCGACCGCAGCAGAGAAGCCGGAAAAACACTTTGTCACCACCCCACCACGCCCAGCACGGCTCATCCTCTGACGACGAAGACTCGGACTCGGACTCGTTCTGGGAAAAGAACCCTGCCGTCACCCACGCACCGGGCTTCGTCTCTCTCGCCGACCTCGGCATCGACCTGCGGCTTCTGGGCCTGGACCAGTACGGCCTCACCGAGGAGGACGACGCCAAGGTGGACATCCGGACGGCGATGAAGCTCAGGAAAGAGATGAAGAGGCGCAAGATGGAGGCCGCGCAGAGCCGGCGGCAGACGCAGCTATACGTCGGACGGCGTAGGGAGCATGATGAGCTGCGCGCGGCGGATTCAGAGTGAAGTGAGACGATGTATGAGCATGGAGTTTGGAATTGGTTATGATGAATCTGGATGACCTGACGATTCCGTCTTTATTTTTTTCTTTGTACTATGCTTTTGGCGCAGGAGGAATGGGTTTGTACAACAGCATCATGGTATACAAAGGGATGACCTAACTAGAGCATGTGGTTTACAGCGAGCAGCATAATGATGGACACATGTGGACGCATTCTCATTCTCACCGGTTCGGTTCCCAGGTTTTCTTCTGAGCACCATCATCGTCTCCTAAGCGCAATAGATGATGCGAAGACTCAAAAAGCAACGGGAAGATCTCTCCATGTCACTTCCAACGTTAGCTACCTTTTGTACTCGAAAGTATCTCCCCCATATCCACCTAATGATGTCATCCCGTCGTTGGTTCAACTTCCACAACAGCCTAAGAAAGCAACCCTCATGGAAGAGTCAAGCATCATCTTCGCCAAGATGATGGATGGAGCTGCAAAAATAAAATCACGTGCCCCGTATCAGACTCGAACTGATGATCTTTTCATATCGGATGGATTTCAAGGGGGGAAATACGAGTGAAACGCCTTACCCCTCGGCCAACGGGGCCTTTGCTGTGATGGGCGGGAGGCTTGGACGGCGGGCTTATAACCGCGGCACTTTGGACTGACCAGCTGTATGCATTGTTGGAGTGGTTGACATACACTGCATGTAACTCTTTGCTATGACAGGGTGGTTCAGTCTTGAAGTCGGTGGTGTTGAGGGCAGCTGAAGTTGAGGTCCATCCTAACACTAACTAGATCGTGGGATGCTCTGGTCATAGATCACCTCGACCTCTACTAAATGTCTTGATTTGCCTGCAAGTATCAACTGATTTGGACTTTCACCTTCTGCCACGAGTGTTACTCTCGAGACCATGTGCTATCGTCTATCACATACCTTCATCCCTTATGCCCAACATCTTGAGCTATATTGGACGCCCTGACACACACCGTCGACCGACACTACCAGGTATTCCTCATAATGAAGTCAATCCATCACAAACCATCAACCATCTACTCTTAAGCACCCCAGACACCCCGTCTAGATCGCCGTTCCATGATCTTGCAATCCTCCCCCACTCCCAATCTTGCAATCACACCCCAGAGCCCTCTTGGCCGCAGCAAAGTCCCCCTTAAACTCGGCAATCTTCCCGAGCGCCTTCTTCGCAACCGCAATCTTGGAATACCGACCGCTCTTGGACGTGGCGTCTGCAACCACCTGCTGGTGCACCATGAAGACGGCAACAACGTCGCTCTCCGTCAGAGCGCTGATACCCTCCTCAACCGCGCAGGGAACATTGTCCGCGCTGATGCGCCAGTTGGTACAGCCGAGATCATGCTGCATCTTCTTGGACAGAAACGTAACCGGGTGCTTGTTCGCGAAGGTGTCGTAGAGAGCCATGTCCTCAAAGTAAGGCTGCACGAAGCGGGTGAAGAAATGCTTCACAACGGCGTAGTCATACTTGGCATCTACAAACATGGCACCGATGAGAGCCTCAACTACATCTGCGAATGCCTTTGGTGGTTGAGATATCGTGAGCCACAAATCCCGACGCATAGGGACCCCCTCCTCCTCGGCTTTCTTTTGGGCAATATCCTCGGCCAGCTCAAGCTCGGTAACATATTCGTTGATTTGGCCGACAAGCGAGGATGTGGTAAAGAGCATGTGCTTTTGCAGATTGAGCTTGACACAGAGAAATCCAAGGAAATGGTTTGAAGCCATGGCCATCTTGTGCTCCGTTAGCCACTGGGGATCTGCGAAGGGAAAGCGCTTGAAGAGATAGTCAACAATGGCCATATCAAGCAGTGCGTCGCCGAGGAACTCGAGGCGTTGATAGTTTGGGACAGCCTCGTAGGGCCACGATGGATGCTTGAATGAGCTCTGAAGAAGTGGAGGGGAGTTGAAACGGTATCCCGTAACCTCAGCTACCCGGTCCACGAGATATCGATGAGCAGCAGTACCTTTAGCCTGCTGCCAGGATGGTATCTTGAATGAGGCATAGTAGTCTTTGAAAGTCTCCATCTTGTGGTTCTTGCTCTTGGTCATTCGCGTAACAGCTTTTACCGCCATGTCCATGTTGCCGTCTTCGCCAGAAAGGTATGCGGCTCCAATCAACGCTTCGCAAACATCAGCAATGGACTTGTCGGCTAGGTTATGTCGCATCGCCGTCTTTGGCGCCTTTCCTTTCTTCAAAGGCAGGCTAGGATACCATGTCCGTCTGTCAAACGCCTTCGAGCGTACATACTCCTGAAGCTTTCGGTCAACGGCGTGGTTAAAGAGGTTCTGGTTGCAGATGAGACACATGCGCTCAATATGGTACCCACACTCGTCACTCTCTGGAATAAGAGTAAAGAGTGATATGGTTGTAGCCATCTTCAAGAACGAGTCCCCCAAGAATTCTAGTCGCTCATAGTTGTCGCCCATACCGGGCTGGAAGTTGATCTGTTCTTCGTCATGATCGCCAGTGTTGTCACTATCCTTTGTCAAGGCCTCTAGAGCTAGCTCTGGAGAAATAGAGAGGTCTAGGAGGGCACAGGCATCAAGAGCTACGAGTGCCGAATCGATGCGGTGGATGATAGCTGGGAACGTCATGGCCATAAAGACCACGTCAAGGGGTAGCTAAACAGTTAGCTGAGGTTCTACACTTAGATCTGGTGCTTACCGGAGACACATGGAGAGGCTCTAGAATTACGAAGCAATCTTTGCTGGCTTCCTCGTCCACCTGGAACTCATCCAAAAGGTTTCGGCGCAGCGACAGCAATTCCGCCTTGACCACAGGCTGATCCTCCCGCCATTGAGCTCTTAAACGAGACTTGAGAAAGAGACTGTTGCTGTATTCTTTTATGGTCTGCTCAACCGACCGATATGGTTGACTTCTTGACTTTGGAACTCCTTCTGGAGTGGGGTCAGATGGTCGCTTCGACTCGTCAATGCCCTTGACGACAAGCTTCCGACCTCCATCCAGAGGATCAACAACAAATTTGTCAGAAAAGAATTCTTTCGGGGCGTTCTCCCAAGAGAGGACTTCGTTATTTTGAACGGTCTGAATGATATCCCAGTCGATCTGGCCGGTTGCAGGAGAAGAGCCCTGGTCATCAACACAAGGAGCCAAGAAGTACGGAAGCTCACCGGACTGGGCGTCGTATTCTTTACTGAAAACATCGGCAAAGATCTTGAGTGTAAACTTGGTAAGTCCTTCTATTTCCTGTGGGTTCACGGAGACAGCGTCGGTTGAGACTGTTAATTTTGCAAGGGATGTTCGTCCGTTACCAAAGAACAAGGGAATGCTTGGAAGCTCTGGCAGCCTTTTCCGCGAAAGAAGGACCAAGGGGCGAGTAGCTCGATTCTCACCAAGAGCACTGGGGTTATCCAGTGTGATCTTTGTGGCAAAAAGCTCACTGCAGTCTCCCGTCGAAGACCAGATTTCGGGTCTTAGGCGCATGTCATATTCGGCTTTCTTGTTCGAGCTCACTGCCAGTCGAGCGTTGCGCATGACAGGAATATTCTTGACAAAGGTGGGTTGAAAATGCTCGTCAATGTACTTCTTCTTGATGAGCACCAGGCAGGCTTCAAACGTCGCAGAGCACTTGGCCAGAAGCTTGCTGCGTTGCGCAAATCCCGAAATCAGCTTGAGAGGCGAAGAGTCGGGAAGGATGACATCGGCGATGAACTTGGGTCCAAGTTTAGTAACCGTAAACTCGAGTTTACCGGACTCCGCAGGAGACAGGGATGAGGCGAACTTCGCAAGAACATCGAGACTGTGAGAAAAGGTAAGGCGAGCTCCAGTCGTAGGCATCTCGTGTATCTTCTGTCCAAGCAGCTCATTCTGAGCGACGGACGTAGCATCATCAATCGTCCCATCTTGCAGCTTTCTATCAGAGGGAAGAGACATGCAGAACTTTTGAAGAGCCATTGCGTCTCTCTCTGCCTGCATCAAGCTGCGGAGCTGTCTCATGTTGCCATCCTCCAACATGGTGATGTATCTGGAGTGTTCTTGTCTAGCCCTCCCCTTTGACTGCAGGTACTGGATGACCGAGTTGTAAAGATCAAATCGAATCACTAGATCGCATTCTGGAACGTCAATACCTTCTTCGGCCACAGTTGTAGCAAAGAGACAGTTGATGTCACCCCTCTTGAACTTTTGTAGGGTCACTACTTGGTCCCGGAAGGACATGTTTCCGAGATTCGAAGTGGTAGTCTGGGAGCCAACCTACAACAGTCAGTCGGTGATTCTCACATTGGATTCTAGACAGCTCACCACGTAAGATGCTATCATGCCCGGGATTCCCATCTTAGGTTGATGATATAGGTCCGAAAGCAGGCAAGCCGTATATCTCTTTTCCACAAATACAATGCATCTTTTGGTACCCGCGCACGTAAAAGCTTCTATTAGAAGCTCGTGTAGTTTCTTCAGCTTGGTAGATAATCCCTGCGAAGTTGGTTCGACCGTGCCAAAGGTATGGTTCTTAACAATGTCTCGGACCTGTCGCACCGCATCGGTCGCCCGATCTGCCAGAGTCGATGCAAAGTCCCTAGAATAGTCGCGATCAGTTCTGGCAGCCAGTCGAGCTGCTTCGTTTTCAGTGATAAGTAGCTGCCAAAACCGATCCGCGCACCAAGGACCAAGGGTTGAAGAAGCCTCCTTGGCGGCGTCGAGTGACGCTTTGAACTGGGGGTTGCGGGACACTTGGCCAGCTACCAATTTCCATAGGCTGGTCTTGCAGTCGTCCGGAAACTCTAGTATATCATAGTTAACCCTCTCCTCAATCTGTTTCTTGCGAGACATGGACTCTATCAGCACGTCGTCGGAAACAGTGGCAATCTCGCTGCAGAGAAAGCCTTCCAGCTCCAGCGCAGCTCCTTTGACGTCTTTCGTCTGGGCGTCCACGGGCGATGCAGTCATTCCGAGAATTCGAGGTCGTTCGCCTTGGTGATGGATGTAGTGGTTTCTGATTATGCGCGCATATGGATGCTCCTTTTTGGCATGGTGCGCCTCATCCAAGACGATGAGGTTGATCTGGGACATGTTGATATAGGCGTTGTTTAGACAGTCAAGGAGGATCTGAGCAGTACAGACAACTATCATGTAGTCACTGAACTGCTTGTTCCAGAACTCCTTGTTCCTTGTGCCAGTCATCTTGCCCCAGAACTTGGTGATGGGATAGTCAAGATTGTAGTCAAGAACGGCATATTGCTGGAAGCAGAGTGCTACCTTTTCTACCAGAAAGAAGGCAACTTTCTTGGGCTTGCCGATTGCTCGGTCCTCCAGCTCCTGGTCAAGAATGTGTTTCATGAGAAGCGCAGCAATGAGAGTTTTCCCCGAGCCTGTGAGTGTCAGTATGGCAACGAGAGGCCATAAGATGTAGCACACCTGTAGGAAGCACCACGATGACATTCTTCTCCTTGGCCCGTTCATATAGATCGATCTGATACTCTCGTGGGGTGGCAATGATCTTTCTGTCCTCACTTGATTTGACAAGGTGAGCAACAGACTGACGATGGGGATCACTGAGAGCGGCTGCAGAGTCTCTCGTCAGTTGACGCTGATTCTGAGTGACCCAGACTTGGAATGCAGCCTTGTCGAGCCGCTTCTTTTCTGTGATCTTGCGAGGTCTCTCAGGTCCGGGTACGAGCCGATAGTGGTCTTCATCATCGTCGGTATCCGTGTACTCTGGCTCCTGGTCATTATCTGCTGTTGAGATTCTGCTAGGGGATGCAGAAGACTCGATGGCATTTTCACGGGCGGTTTCAATCATCACATCACCTGTCGTGCTTTCTTCAGACGCGACACCACCGAGAGGCTTTGGCCTTGTCGGCAACCCACTGCTGCCGGTTCCGGCGACCATGCTTTAACCGTCCGTCTTTGAACGAGTCCGGCTCGATTTCAAGCGTCGAGATGCAGTTAATACCGCTGATTGAGTGAAACTGACAGTTTTGTTGGTGAGATGAAGGTGTGAGAAAACGAAGTTCGGCTCTCGCACCCAAGATTGGAATAACGGGCACATGCATTAATTAGTGCGACCATGTATGTACGTTATGTAGGGAAGGCACTGACAGTAACATGGATAGCAGGGAATTAACTAAACAAGCTGTTTGACAGCCAATATTGTTTGTGTATAATAACTTATACATTCACGCGTATCAGTTATTATGGCAAATACTGCTGGTAGGAAATCCCAGCATAGTAGTTAATATAGGGCATACAAACAGTTACCCTTAACGACTGCAAGCTTAGCAGTACTATACGCCCCAGGGACTGATACGTATCTCTACTCACAGCTTCCGGCCTAACATAGTTAAATTGGTGCAAGTCTGGTTAGAACTATCATAATAAGTAATCAGTTATGCATCACAAGAACCTCTCGAATGCTAGTGTTATGCTGACGTTTCCATGGTCGGCCTCCAGTAAGCCCGCGTGTAACAGGTAACGTTAGCCACCATAATATTGATACACACTCACATGCAAACAAACTCTACAAAATAACAAGCAAGTTTACTCTAACCTAGTTTCTCCAAGGAAGCTATTGTATCAATCGTCTCGTGACGATCGTTAGGCATCATATCGTAGCATATCCATCTGGGTCCAAGCACGACCACGACCATCACCCAAGCTCGTCCTCAAAGGTGTCCATATACAGTCAAAAAAGGCCCCCATTTCATATCCTCGGGTATCATCAGCGACCCAAGCTTCCTCCACATATCCCATATCATTCCTGATCTGCCATCGCAGTGTCTCCGTCCCCGGTACCAATACCCCTGACATCGACCGCAAAGCAAGCCTGTTCAGCCTGAAGTGCATAAGTGGCCCTGTCCGCGCATCCAGCAAACTCAGCCCTCTCTGCATCTTGGGCAGCCTCCGACTTCTGTGCTCCCTCGATGTTATCAAACGCAGTCTTCAGCGTCTCGAGCTCTTCCAGCTCGCGGGCCAAGTCGATGGCCACCGTCTTCCCCATCGAGGGCGGCTTGACGACCCGGTCCGCTGTCTGAGCAAAGCGGGCACGGACCGAGATAGCAGCAAAGGTGGCTTCTTCCGCGGACCAGGCGTAGTGTGCCCGTTGGACTCGGGAACGCGTTCCTGGGAGAAGTCGGTGGCGAGCGATGCCGAAGAGGGGCTCGACGTTCTTTGTAGGGCTGGCCTCGACGTCGTCTTCCACATTACTGAAAGATGACGTTGGTCGGGCTGGTGATGAGCCTGACTGTGATGTTTTGAGGACCAGCTTGATGCGGCCGGGTGGCGATGGATCCGAGCTCGCTGTGGTGTTAGCTGGAAGTTCATGAATTGGAGACTCCTCTATCGCTACAGAATCCTTCGTTCGGGTGGTCTCAGCCTCCGTGGAATCTGTAGTTTGGACATCTTTGCCTGCAACCTTCAAGTCTTCATTATCCCTGTTTTGCTGTAGCACGATGGGCTCCGTCTCAACTTCTTTCTTGTCCTTTACGACCTCTGCCCTTTTTGGTCTCCCGACCTTCTTAGCAGGTGACCCTTTTCTCTGGCTCTTCGTGTTGGGGATGTAGGGTTCATCTTTCTCTGGTCCTAGAGGAACAAGATCAACATCCTCATCGTTCTCTTCATAAATATCCTCGAGAGGCTTCTTCTGGTTGTTCCCTGGCTGTCCAACAGACATGGGAAGCTTCTTCAAGGCACCTTTCAGGCTCTGGTCTGGCTTCTTCTGGGCCTCTTTGGGCGGAGCCAGATGAGAGAAAGAGGTAGGCCGAGCTATGAGAGAGGTATTCTAGACCACTGCCTCTGGCTTCGACTGCTGGGGCGCGACAAGTGACGTTGCCCTCTGGAACTGTTTCACCTGCTGGGATTCAGGGAGGGTCGAAGGACTCGGAGTCTGAAACATGTTCAAGTTGTCGGGAGATGGACCCCTCAGATAGGGATTGTACATGTCGAGATCGTCATGCTCTTCTATTGCTACCGCTTGGCTGTCCAATGACTTGTCGTACCAAGCAGCGTCTGAAAGGGGGTTAACTTCATCCCGAGGGTTTCGCCAAACTTCGCTCTGATGAGCGTTCTTGGAAGTTTGATCTACTTTGAATTCTATTAGTATCGTGCAATCTCCTTAGACATAATCTCCAGTCTGGTCTTACCATTGGCCTTGGGCGACGATGGTTTGTCTGCTCGTCTAACTTTGGGGCGTCCCCTACCTCTCTTGGGCGGGACATCCTCAGACACTATGCCTTTCGATACCTTCTCACTAACGCCAACCTTCTTCTGGGCCAGTCTCTCGTGCTCTCTGAGGATTGGGGGTCGCATATGAAGGTAAACCCCCTGGGGACAATAGGCCTTTCGATAAGGCAACGGTGGCCGCTCCTCTTCCATCAAAGTCGACGTCGAGCTTCCAGGCACATAGTTGTAAGCACCAGGAAACGTCCGCTGAAGTGCTTCGTTCAAAACTGTGCGTTGAGTCGGCGTGGGGATATGCCCAACTTCTCCTGGCAGAAATGGCAGAGGACGAGCGGGTTGTTCAGCGTTGACAGCAGGTTGAGTTGGTTGTTTCGAAGCAGTCTTGCCGTTGTCTTGCTGAGCGTCCATGTCGATTCGTGTCGTAGTATCTAACTCCGACAGATCCTCGTCGTCAGAAGGTGGAAGAGGAATATTGTCCTTGACCGTTCCCAAGAAAGCCTCCAAAAGCTTCAAATCACTCCTCAAAGGAGAAACAGCCACCGCAGAGTTAGCAGCTTCAGCCTTCTTGACGCGGTCCGCCTCGATCCATTCTTTCTCAATCGCCTCCTGGATCACCTGCCTGTCGATACAGTCCTGAATGATCTCCCACTCAACCTCCAATGGCAGAAAGTCCATTTCTTCTCCAGCGCACCATTCTTCAAAATCACCAACCAAGCCATCGAGCTTCATGGACTTGCAAAACTCAACACCGAGATCTCTATCTTGCTGGGAAATAGTATCCGTGTGCAGCAGAGGACGGTTCTCGTGTAAAAGCGCCGAGACAGAGATCCTCCTCTCGAGTGCATGCTCGAGGATGTCGTTGTAGGGGATCAAGGCGACATTGTCTTCCCAGGTGCGCCACTTGTGATATTCGCGGAGGTAGATCTCTAGAAAGTTGAGAACTTGTTCGCGGGAAAGTTGTAGGATAAGAGTGACAACTTTAGCGAAGCGGTCCTTTTGGTTGAGAACTTTGAGAATAACCCATTTGACACCTACTGTAAGATCGTCCTAGGACAATACATAGGGTGTTTCGGGCGTGGGTAATCTCGGAGCACTGGTAGGAGAAGATGACTGGTAAACCCGTAGATTTCTCCCCACGTTAAGGGGGTTTTCTTCGGCCTCGGGGAGGATCTCGCAGTCTGAGTCAATACCATCCTTGCCAAACAGGATCTCAGCCATCTCCTTCTCACTGTCAGTTAGGCCCGCAGTATAGAAACCTGCGGATTCCTTAGGTTGCGGAGAGGATTCTAGTAGTAACAGTTAGTCCCGAGTTCAACTGTCTTAGCGAGTAACTTACTAGGCGACTGATCGTTATCCCATGTAGGTAAGTCCCAGTCAGGCGCATCCGCATAGCAGCTTTTCAATGCCTTTTCATGTCTCTCATTGTTCTCGTGTTTCCAAGCGCCTGGTCCTAGGGCTTTTTGTGCTGGTATTTGTCGTGCCGCTCTCCGTTGCGCTGATGTCTGTTGTACTGATGCCCGTCGCGCCGGTAGTATACCGTCCTGGGCAGCTACTACTGGAGCACTTTGTTTAGGAGCACTTTGGCTAGGAGTACTTGCACCAGAGATCTTTCTGTACTCCTCAGTCTTCTGTAACGCGATATTCTTCGGAATTCTATATCGAGGAAACATCTTTATGACTCCGATACGCAGCTGATACTTTTGGTAGAGACGCTCTCTCAATAGAAGTACCTATAGAACCGTGTGTCTAAGGTCTGCTATCATTTGAAAAGAAATCTTGCCCTAATACGAAAGTAAGCAATCGTAAGTAATAGCTCTCGCGACACTCGAAAGCTAGTCGTGAGGATAGTTCTCAGTTCTCAAGCGATAAGGCTTCATCAGCGGCTGAGGTTGCGAGATGAAAGCAACACCACTAGTGGCACTCTGAATACAAAAAGATAGAAAGGGTGCGAAAGAGAATACCAAGTATGAAGAGACAAGGAAGAGATTGAAGAAAAGAGGCTTGATATACGAGGTCGTTTGGGACTGTAATTCACTGTTAGCCTTAACACCTTTCTCCGAAAACCAGATGCAACTACATAGTAAGCGGATGAAACTGTTATTACCTTCGGGGCGTTATGCCGGTGTAAAGGCAGAAATATAGCAGATGAAGAATAGTATTTTTATATGCATCTCAAGAGTGAATCACTGGCGGACAGTTATTAGCACTGGTATAGTGAAAGCTACCTAGCAGTGTAGATAACTTAAGTCTTAATGAAATACAGCTAATTATATGCTATAGAAGAGCGAATATAGAGGTAGAACTTTAGTTCTTAGGCCCTTCTATAGATGCTAAGTTATTATTAGTATTTATCATAAAGCTATACTAATTAGGAGGACGAAGGTATTAACATCCGATAGCTTAGTATCTCGATCCCACATATAAACAGTTGTTAACATTCACAGTGACTACACATAGGTGTATATAATATTCTTATCCTTTTCTCTTCCTAGTCAGGATATTCATAAGATCTATACTACAAGCAAAATAATTATACAGGGTATCTAGACAACACACTCACAGCCTCTAATGCCCTTAACGCCCCCTAACTCGTGTGCTCCTGTAAAACAATATGCCACAACTCCTAGCTGTAGGTCTCTCCTGAGTCTGGAGACATAAATCCGCAAGGCCCAAGTCTAAGCCCAGGCTCACAAGCTGCAGCTACATGTCTACAAACGGCTTGAACGCCTCTCGCCCTTCAAACCGATCCCCATCCAGAGCAAACCCATCCGTCATATCCATGTCCTCGCTAGTAACCTCATTAATATGACGCTTTGCATGCCCTACGTTCTGGGGCGCAGGAGCTTGAGAAGCCACCTGCGACCGTGCCCGGAGGATGTCCTCCCAGCTCTGCAGCGTGCGCTTAGTGTCCTCGTCGAAGACGCAGCAGAAGCGCTGGATGCAGATGAACTGGATAGTTGTCACCATATCTTTACCAAACACGGCCATAATGTACGCGGCGGCGATAGCGGCGGAACGGTCATTGCCTGTCTCGCAGGCGATGAGGACTTTGCCCCGGCGGAACGTGCTGGGATCGACGACGAGCTTACCGTCCTCGTTTATGCACTGGGCCTGGTTGTGGTAGACAGCTAGGAGGTGGTCGTTGATTGCGCGAATGATCTTGGCAAAGCTGCCAATAAGCTGGTGGTTACCTTGGACGTCGAGGTAATGGACAGCAAGACCAAGAGCTTGCGACGCCTTCTCGACGCTCATGAGTTTCATAGGGGCCATGCGTGCATCCCGCACGACCAATACCATGGTGATTCCCTCGCGCTGTAGAAAGGCGTGGTCACGTATGACGCTGTTGGGACCGAGGAAGAGAAAGTCAAGCACCTGCTGGGCCTCCCGTCGCTGCTCGTAAGACCAGTCAGCAGCGCGGTCGGTAGCAATCTGGGTGACGTTCTGGGTGATGATCTCGACGTCGCGGGCAGTTAACTGGCTCGAGTCGACGTTTTCAAACGACGGCATGAGGGCCGGGACAGGTTCGCCCCCATTGGAATGGCCGCCGGTAGGAGGAATGTGAATAAACGGTGGACTTGGGGCTCGGTCCGTGTATGGCGCATTAGGGACCGCATGGTTGGCGATGAAGCGCTCCATCGAGCGAGCTCCTTGAGGACAAATAAAAAAGCTTTGGTGATGAGACTGAAGATAGTCTTTATCGAAAAACAAAGATGCTCAGAGTCGATCGAGTTGTGATGACGGGAGGTAAGAAAGCTGGAAGAAAGCTGAGTTGGAGTGTGAGGCTTGGGTTCAATTAAAGGCTTGGTACAAGAAGCCTTAGGAGGCGGGGCGTGTTAATTGGGCGGGGTCAGGTTCTAGCGGGTGACGTTGGCGAGACCCTCTGGTCCCTGTAATTCTTTGGATCCAGGGGTCTCCCGCTGTTGGTGCTGATCCATCGCGGGTCCAGTCGTTTAGTTAATTAGAGGTTCAACCCATGGATGTCAAAAGGCAAACGCCAAAGGCCAGTCACCAGACTACGGAGTAAGAATGCAGTGGTTTGTGTTTGCTTGCACTTCAAGAGTCTAACGTTAAAAGCATATATATTAGACTAGGTAACACTGCATGCAGTCTTGATCAGGTAGGCTCAACTAAGTCCAACATCACCATGTCAAACACAAACACCATGAAACAGTGGCGGAAATGAGCTCCGACGCTTCCTCCATTGTGAAGCCTCGTACGACTGCTCTAAATATGGTACATTTTTGTTTGCGATGGTGTTACACTTGATTTTACAATATACACGCAGAGTATCCAGTTCTGCCTCATCTAAACATGCCATTTCCCGGCAAACCCCAAGCCAACGCCAAACATGATGATCTGCTTTACTTCTCTTGTACATTAACGTAGCTTCAGCCTGACCTCGCATCAGCAGCTGCCATCGCCATCTCGGGTTTCAAGTCTTCGTCGCCCAATGGTGGATTGTCCGTCTCCTGCTCGACGTCTGGACGTTCGCCCTCCCCGATCGCCTTTCGCGTAATCTCGGTCGACCAGGCCAAATCACGCCTATTCTGCCGCGATGTTGAGATTTGAGCGTCGGTAAAATCCATGGCTTCGAGCGACTTGACCAACTTTTCCTCCACCAGGTGTCGCACGTGGAATGCCAGTTCCTGGTCACGGAATACGCCGCTGAAGCGGTATGAAAGCCATACGTATTGGTTGATTGCCACGTGCAGAGATTCAAGCTTGTGCAGGTATTCCATGGGCGTACCATCGAATGTTCTCAATTCAATGTCCAATGTCTCCAGCGGAATCTCCTCGATCGAGAGCAAGTCTCCAGGCTTATTCCAAGCGATAATGTTGGCAAGAGCTCGGAGAATTGCCTTCATTCCTTCAGCTTTGAGCGTAACAGGCAAGTGACAGAGGGTGAGACGATCATAGATAGAGAGGGGGATATCTTGGATTGTATCGGCAATCTCCAACTTGTCTGCTGTGATGCCAAGCCTGAAGTTCTTGCTCACGGATGCAAGCTCGCGGATGCGCATGAGGATGAACGACAGCGGGGTGCCCGAAGGGAAATAGGCGGAGAAGCGCTCGATGGCGGCAGCCGGAGGTTGCACATACGCTGCCTCGATATCTTCAACGTCCGAGTTGAAAGCCCGTTTGACGCTCTTGAGATCCTGCCGATCCATGGTAGTGACATAACCGACTTTTGGCGTGTCATCTACTGGTGCGCCTTCAGGACCAGTCCCTACCTCCACGGCAGACCGGGCAGTGCGATATCGTCCAGCTCGGCCACCAATCTGCTTCACCTCTGGAAACGTGAGGACTCGGTTCTGGTGGCCATCAAACTTTGTGACCGATTCAAGAATGACTCGGCGAATCTCGAGGTTAAGCCCCATACCAATAGCGTCACTAGCAACAACGTAGTCGTAGTCGTTGTTGGGGTCGTTGAACAGAGCTGCCTGCTGAACTCGCACCTCGGGCGGCAGAGTGCCGTAGATGATGGCGCATCGCCGTCCAGTGTGCTTCTCGACGGTGCGCTTCAAACCGTGTAGATTTACGCGGCTGAAAGCGACGATAGCATCGCCCTTCTGCAGCTTGCTGTAGTCGCCATCAATGGACTCGGACATGGTTTCGAGAGGACTGAGACGCTCATATCTATGCACGATGCACTCATCGCCAATGGCTGCGCACAGCGCCTGTATCAACTTGACCGTTCGCTCCTCACCGCAAAGGTGAACCTCCTTGGCCTGGACACCAAGCAGAGCCGTTGTCCAAGCGCTGCCACGATCGGGATCGGCGATCATCTGAATTTCGTCGACGACAGCCACATCGTAAATTTCGTTGACAGGTATCATCTCAACCGTGCAACTCGTAAAGAAAGTATCGGTATTTTCGGGTACGCGGACCTCTTCTCCTGTCATCAACGCGCAGGGTAGACCTTTGGCCGTAAGGCGCTGGTAGACCTCGGTCGCTAGTAAACGAAGCGGGCCGGCATAGACTCCTCGCTTGGAGTTCTCCAATGCTTTCAAGGCTCTATACGTCTTGCCCGAATTGGTCGGTCCAACGTGAAGGTGGATAGTTCGCTGCAAGGTCCTGGTAGCGGGGAACCATTCGTAGGGGAATCGAAAGTCCAGAAGTCGCTTGTGGCTCTCTTCCAAACCCTTGGAGAAGCGCTGTCGGATGAGGAACGACTGAAGTGAATACTGAAGCTCATTGGTGAGACCCTTGATGTCCTTCAGGATAAAAGCATCGCGAAGGTTCCAGAACAGCGGATTCTTATCTCTTTGCGTAATGTTCGATTCTGCCAGCACGAAAGCCTTATCCAAGACGTCTAGAAACTGTGACAACTGTTGGTTGAGCTCATCCTCACCAAGGCCAGCGACCGATACGCTCGTCTGACCCATTTTGGAGATGACTTCGTGATAGCGTGCCAACACTGTTGCCCGAAACATGCTATGACGACCTGAGGATCTTTGGCGAGAGTCGAGGCGTAACCTTGACTTGGGATCATGGCCTTGGCCGACCTAGTATTTATGAGTATTCAGTCTCTCATTATAGTGGAACAACTCACCGATGTAGCTCGAGAGCGGTCATTATTCATTACCATGGACTTCCTATCTTTCAGAGTTGTCCGACCATTTTGGCTGATGTTGATGTCCCAGTTGGGCTTCTTTTTCTTATGGACATTTTTATCCTTTTGCACACTCTCGCAAAGTCGAGATGTCGTTGAGATTGCACGTCTTGATATGGGACAAAGGGGAGCTCGCAAAACCCTGGCTCTGAGCAGAAAGTTCATGACGACGGGCTAAAGAATGGGCCAAACATGCTCTCGCAGCTTGGAAGAAATTAAAAGAGACGTAGAAAGCCGTGTCAATCTCCTTGACAGCGAATGCGACCAGGTTCGCCATCATGAGTAGAAGGCTTCTCAAAATTTCCGAGTGTCGGATCATTGATCGGCCGTTACCCGGGGCCAGTCAACGGGTGGGGCTTCATGCTGATGACGCTGAGACGGTTCGATAGCTGAGGCGTCATTGTACATTTTGAGTTATCAAAGGCATCTTCTAACGTCCATCCTTGAGACCAGCTTTTGTCTTTTTGACCTCCTTCTTCGCTTCGAGTTCCAATAGTTGGCGCATTCTTTACTCTCTCCCTGTCCCCTGGACAATCACCAACTCAGCCTTCGTCATGGCGTCATCATCAACTCCAGCAACTCCTCTCCTCTAGTTAGTCCATGATATTGTCGCGCTGATGGATCTCAACAACGGGAATTAACCGTCTATAGCTCGTGCATCGCGCACAACACCACCATCCTCTCAGAATGTACCGTCTCGGCATCATCTCAGACCTCGAGTCTCGCCTCCATTATCCTCCCTAAGATCGAGCATCACAGCCCCCAGAAGCTCACGTACACGCACGGCCAGCATCAGATCCACTACGTCGCCGAGGCGCCCTCGGAGCATCCTGACTCCCCCTCAGCCGGCGGTCTGACCTTCCTTGTCATCGCCGACTCGTCGCTGGGCCGCCGGGTGCCGTTCGGCTTCCTCTTTGAGATCCGCAAGCGCTTCTTCCAGCAGTTCCCCGAGACAAGCGACTTCTCCGACATGCCAAATTACGGTGCCGCGTCCTTCAACTCGGAGCTCAAGACTCTCATGGTCGACTACGGCACCACGAGCGGCGGCCGCGACGACGCCATCGGCAACGCCAAGCGCGAGATTGACGACGTTAGAGGCATCATGACCAAGAACATCGAGAGCTTGCTCGAGCGAGGCGAACGCCTGGACCTGCTGGTCGACAAGACGGACCGGCTGGGGGGTAGCGCGCGAGAGTTCCGGGTGCGCAGCCGAGGACTGAAGCGCAAAATGTGGTGGAAGAACGTCAAACTCATGGGGCTCTTGGGGCTTGTCGTGTTTCTCATTATCATGGCCATCGTGATTGCGGTCAAGAACTAATCTTGAGTGGATGCGCGATGTGAGGGTGTATGGGCAGGCAGCGACATGTCCCTGAGCTGATGAGCGTCGAGTATTTCCTTTGTCTTTTTATTTACTTTTGTATTCCTACGGCGAAACTGAAGGACCACGAACCGAGGCAGAGGGTGTAATCATGCAACAAAGCCCTCTTTCAATTAACTGATACCCAACTGACTCTTGGCTTGTTTGACCCGTTGCTCGTTGCTGTGCCTACTTATCGTGAATTTGTTCGCAATTCGCCCAACTTTCCACGTAATTGTTGTCGCTAATTACTGCACTCCCAATACCTCTCAACTCAGTGACCCGCTGTAGATTCGTTTGCGCAAACCGATGCAAGCGCCGGGTATTGTTGCACTCTGCCATTTCATCGCGCAGACAAGACTTTCGTGCGCATGCAATTGTGACTCAAACAGTGCTGCTCCGAAGCGCCCTCTTCACAACTTGGGCTTCCTCCTCTCACTCTCCTGATAGACATATCCCAGCGTAACAGGACTATCCAGCACCCCCGGCGGAAAAGAAACAGGAGCCCGTCGCAACTTGTCGGTGAAAAAGGCTGGGTGCAGCGTCGCAGCAGAGCGCCTAGGCCATGCAACAGGCAGAGGCCGGGTTGCTACCGATGCAGCTGAGGGGGGACACGAAGCTCCCATGGTTGTGATCTGAAAATGGCAAAGAAGCAGAGGCGACTGGTGGTTACATCCTCTAGCGACTGGTCAGAGGCAAGAGGTGTTCAAGGTAAAGTATCTCGTGCCGAGGTTTTGAAATGACAAGGTATGTATGTTATTCTCCACGTGCACGACGACGTCCTCGGTAGATAACGTTAGATACGTTGATGATGACATTGGCTCGTGTTGTTTAAGCTACCCCACATGACTCGGCCCAGTAACTTTGTTAACTTAACTAACCTAACTTAGTTAGTTCGGTGCTGGGGAATTGCCGTATCGGGATTTGAAACGAACGTCGTCAACGTGCAATCCCATTATGGGCAACCTTCCACCGAGGTACGATGAAGATACAAGAGAGGGTATAGATCTATGGGTTGTTCAATTAAAAACATACAGCATAACTCATACTTATAAACTACTTCTAACTATATACGCGCTGTCCCATGGATCACGCCAAGTCCATCTCCAATCACCAAACTCCTTCAGCCAAGACGCCATCGCCAGTGTCAAGCCCAGATAACGCATTAGAAAGCCGTAGCAAGTCGAGCCATATCGACGGCAGACAGGTAATACACCCATATCGAACAAAGAGAGAATAAACAAAAAAGAAATGCCGACACCATGCTCTACCACGCCGCTACTATATCGGGTTCTCCCTCTCCTCCGCAGGTGGCGTGAACCTCCTCCTCTCCCTCGCGACAGAACTTCTTGCCCTGGTCTCTTCCACCCCAACCTCGCCCTCCTCGCGGCTAGGAAACACTTTGTCCACATTGTTGTCCTTCTCAATCCGCTGCATAAGATCCTGGTCTTCTGGGAAGTAGACGCGCCGGATCGATTGCACCACCAGATCTATGACAACGAGCACGATGAGCTCAACCAGCACCGCCGTCCACCACTGAAGCGTGTGTCCAAAGTTGTTGATAAAGGCATCGCGGACAATATATGGACCAAACTCGACAGGGTAGACGCCAGAGATGGCTAGCATCCAGAGGAACCATCCAGCGATGGAAATAAGACAGCCGCCAAACGTGATGATGGTCTTGGTGTGCACTTCGAGAATCCTAGTAACGATTAGTCTCTTGTTCAAGCGAGCCATAGGCGCCAAAGCTCACAGGATCTTGATGTTGATGAACACCACGGCAACAGTAAAACCAACCATGCCCATGGCAAAAAGGCTCGTGTCCTGGTCATAGAGCATCTTGTCATAGACGCAAAAGGTAAAGTACCAGATCACAAAGCTTCCAATCACACCCAGAAGCATCCACGCAAAGTACTGGGGGAACCTGAAACCCATATTCTTCTGGCCAAAAGTGTACAGCTCTGGCACCTTCATCAGCGTCTCGGCGCTTAGGTCCTTCTCAAATATACCAAGCAGAATAACAGGCAGCGAAGTAAACAGACTATTAAAGACCGTCAAGCTCGCAGACTCATACAGCGAAGTCCCCGAGTATCCGTTGTAACGCTGGAAATGCGCTTGAACGAGGAAAAAGAGGATTTCTTTCCAAAACGTCGCGAGCACGTATTTGCCCGTTCTCATATAGTTCCAGCGGCCATGGACGAAGAGGAGTTTCTGCAAAAATCGAAACTGGGCGATCGAGTAATCAGAGATGCGTGCTGCCTGAAGCCCCTCGCGACCCGAGATGCCAATACCGACGTGAGAGGCCTGGATCATGCCAATATCGTTTGCTCCATCCCCTATCGCCAATGTCATGCTCTTGGGAACATATCTGCGGATAGAGCGAACCAGGTTGGTCTTTTGCGAGGGAGAAGCTCGGCAGCAAATGACAGAATCGACGCGGATGACGAGGTCGTAAAACAGAAGAGCAAGTTCGTCATCTTCATCAATCTTTGCGAGCGTTTGTCCATCGACGACGACGACAGAATGGGGAATCATTCCGCGCGAGACATCGTTGAGCGTCACTGTGATGGTGTCCTTCAGGTTGTCTAGACTCGCGTCCAGCACGTAAACCTCCGACCACGGCTTGCACACGCCTGCAGAGTGTCCAATATTGATGGCCGTTTCACGCTTATCACCAGTGAGCATCCATACTTTGATGTTTGCCCGGCGTAGCTTGTCGATCGTGTCCGGGACCCCAACTTGAAGCTTGTCCTCGATAGCGGTCGCTCCAGCCAGCTCGAACTTTTGCTCAATAAGCTCTCCAGCGGCTTCAAGACGTTCCTGACGATCCACGAGGCTTGTCTCTGCCTCTCTGTACTGAGCCTTCCATTGACGATAAGAATCCTCATCGATGAAGCGGTACGCATACAACAAAGTCCGGAGTCCTTCGCTCGCAAAGTCGTCAATATGCTGAAAGCATTTCTCAAACACGGCACCTTCGTTTGCCGCCACTGATTCGTCAACCCTGCGGTTAACGTCGTCGGACGAGGGAAGCCGACCCAGGCTCTGTCTGGGGCTCAACATCTCCGCTGAAGCACGAGGCGATCGAGGAGAGGAGACATACTGCTGGGACAGTCGCTCAAGGTCCGTCGACCGCCTACCTAGGCTCAGTCTGAGGCCTTGTACTCGGTTAGATGATTCGCCTCGTTTAAGTCCAAAGCTGTTGCGTGGGCTTCCATATGGACTCCCGGCCTGCGTGCTCCTACGCCGGTTGGCCTGGTCTTGCTCAAACGTCCTACGAACACTTGCTCGGCGACCAATATCCTTTACTTTCTGCTCCGCAAGCTGGTTCAACTTCAGGCGCTGCATGATAACATTATCAGCGCCTTTGCAGAAGACGCAGATACGACCGTCAGGCATCCGGATGATGATAGACATCCTCTTCCTCTTGCTGCTGAATTCAATCACGTCCAGCACTTCGTATATCTCCGTCTGTAGGGTCCCGTCCGCGTCTCGGAGCTCGAGCTTGATGGCCTGTGCAGGCCGGTCAATGACCAAGAATCCCAAGTCTTTGGCAGCTTCGACAAGGGCTAGTTCGTCTGGGGAGGCGGCTTGGTAGGTAATATCGCCGTCGTCAGTCTTCTCAGGTAGACAAGTATGGCAGAGGGCAATGCATAGCAGAAAGTGTTTGGCCTTTCGTGAAAAGTTCGAGTTGGGCTTCGACTGGATGTACTCAAGCAGATCCTCCGTCTTCATATCGGTATTGTCAATCGAGTCAATCCCTGACTTCCAGCGGGTCGCTGATCTGGTCGAAATTGTGCGAAAAGCTTCTGGTCTCTGTAGGCCATCCCCTGTCGCATTGTCGTCGAATGCCCCGTCAAGAGTCTTTACAGGGGCCACATCTTGACCCAGCGCCGCGGGCTGGCCTTTAACCTTGGATTTGCCCTTTTTTGGTTGCTCCATCTCTTCGATCCGTTTGCGCATAGCATCTTCATCCCTCTGCACGTCCATATCATGGAGGCATGCTACACCCGCGACTGATAACTTGCGGAAGCGCATTATGTTCTCCGTCAAGGTGCCCGTCTTATCCGAAAATATATAGCTAACCTGTCCCAAGTTCTCGAGAATCGTGGTCGTATTCGCCACCATTGGCGTATCCGAGGCTGGGTCGTACATCTCGGGGTCCTGGAGCAGCAACAGCTGGCCCAGCTTGATGATTTCGAGACTGATATAGAGCGATAACGGAATCAGGGTGTTAAACATGATCAGATATCCAAAGAAGATTTCCTTAAAGGCGACACTGCCGTCGTAAACGCCAGCTCGCTTAATGTAAAAGGCAATGTTCTCGACGCGGTCTTCCCACAGGTAGTAACCAATCGTCAAGCCCATAGTCAACATGAGAACAATGAATATCTGCACCAAGATCATCTTATTAATGACTGACTGCATAGCAGGTCTCTTGGCACGGACGTTTTTGTTAGCATTCATGCGGATCTTGCACTCCTCGCCAGAGTTGATGACGATGCCAACGGCCTCGGCAGTATTGCGCAGGGTAGAGCCACGGTAGACAACGTTATTTAGAGATAAGGGAAGGGTCTCTCCGTTGACAGTGGCCCGTCCATCGTAACTGTAGAGGTCCAGATTTGGGTTCTCGGAGACTACGTTGGCCTGAGTGGAGCGCAGTCCCTCGAACGTGCTGCAGCGCTCGGCAAACAACGGGCACGCCAACTTGCTTTTGAGGTTCGTTTCGCCATCCAGGGCCATTGTGTCGATATATGCAATACCGTTGGGGCCTGTTGCGTGCAGAAGGACGATATCAGCGGGCACAGCATCGTCGCGGCGTAGACGGATGATATCGCCAACACGGACATTTTGCCATTGAACAGATGTCCAATCGCCGTCAACACCAGTCTTTGCCGTGGTAGTAGTGCCATTCTCAAGATCATCTAGCATGTGCTCTTCACCATTCCTGGGCTCCTTTTCCTTTTTCCTCTTCATCTTCTCCGCATGCCTAACGCGGCCCTTTTCGGCTACGTGGTCTCCCAGAACCCATGCTTCACTGCGGTTTTCACTGCGATCAAGTATGTAGCGTCTGTAATCATCATAGCCTTCCTTTGCCATACTGAACGCGATAAAGACACCGAGGGGCGCGATCGTAGTCCAACGCCCAACGGTGCTCAGCCCGGGAACCATTTGTATGGAACCAATGACAAGGAAGTAAAAGTTGCCGAGCTTGCTGAATTGGAATATGAGCTGCTTGGGGATAAAATCATAGATAGTATAACGACTGGATCGGATAAAGTTGCTGATGTAGGGTTTTCCTGAGCGCTCATCTGTAAGGCCACCGTCTGGCGTCTGATGATCGGGGTTGAGAGGAATATGACGGCCATCAGGGAGAGGTTCTAAAGGTTTTCGGCGTAATATCGTTTCAAGAATCACCTTTTGGTGAAAGTGTCCGAGCTGCTTGAGTGTACGATCCTTCCAAGTGGGCTTTGCGCCAGGGCCCAGCTTCCTCCGGCGCCTCTCGCGCAAGTACTTTCTGATATCATCGCGAGTAGAATGCTTCGGGTCTGGGGAGCTGCCGTTGAAGTTGAAGCTCGCCTTGTCGGCAGGCGAAGTGAGGGACTTATCGGTGCGATCCATCGAGTACTGCGGAACACCGGAAGGCTCGGGAATGGCCTCAGGGTTAGACTGGATCGGCTGCAACTCGTAGTGGCCGCTGACTCTCGATCTCTGAGCGTCGTTGTCGGGTTGTCGGGATCCAGATCTCAGGTACGAATCGGCAGAGGTTCGCCTTGAGTTGTCATTACTGGGGTTTGTGTGGGAGCGGCGCGTATTTCGAGGTCGGGAGAAGTTGGTCGAGGCACGAGGATATCGCTCGTCGAGGGCAGCAAGGTCGCGAGCCACCTCATCGCTATATTCTTCGTCCGCAGCGGTGCTGGAGCGAGACAATCGCCGCCCGGCGTTGTCGCTGGGGCTGGGAGCCATGTTAAGGCTGCTGGGTTGACGGCGTTGGCATGGAGAGGTCGGTCCGCGGGGTTGAGCTTAGCTAGGTAGGTTAGTTAAAAGACGTTGAAGCAGTCAGATAACCCCAGAGTCCTGTGGAGAGAAGGAATGGAAATGGAGAAATGACTCTCCAGCCCGCTACGGGCGATGGCACAGAGTAGATGTATGACAGGTTGGAGTTGGGGGGCCGGGGACCGATTGACAGCTAAAGCCCGATACGCTATGATTTTAGATTACGGGGCCGGGATGGCGGAGGTGACGGGGTCAATATGAACAAGGCTCAGCGGCCAGTGCAATCCATGTACATGATTATGATTGAGGGACCTTGGAGCCACGACAGCCTCGTGATGCGGCCTTTGCCTGAGAATGTGACATCTGTTACTCCGTACTCCGTATCTGATCGTTGATTACAAGGACTTACGACAAGACGCGCCTCAAAATGGCCCTATTTAATCCTGTGCAAGGCGAAGCATCTCCAGCAATCCATCGGGTGCCCGGGGCTTAGTGACGTCCGCTGTGCCTCGTACAGTACATCACCCGGGCCTTTAATTGGGTAAGTGACATCGGGAATCGCCAAATTGCAATCTATGTTAGTTAGATCCTCGCTTCCTCTCCAAATAAGCTCCCCGAGCCCGTTTTACCTAGTTAGACAAATCTACAGCTCACACAAGGTACGATCTAAAGACAATTAAGAGGTTTGCACTACGAGTCTGTGTCTAAGCCTCGGAATATTTTATCATCCTCTCAAACTCTCCAGCCCTTTGTCCGCCTTCAACCACCAAAGCTGGCCAACACCCTCCCGCCTCCTCTCCACGTGCAACCCCAAGTCCAACCCTGCGCCTCCGAGTCCGCGCAATCCACCCCTCAAGCCACCGTACTCCTCGTTCCAGTCCAGAAGAAGCGCCAGCCCGTTGGCCAAAACGCGCTAGGAGACTTGGCTTCACCATCAGCTTCAATAAAACAGTTGCTGCCACGTCGTGTCTTGTCCAAGTTGCGCATCAACCTATCCATCACACACGAGGGAGTCTATACGCTCGGGATGGCTTCGAGGCCCCGATAAGAGCAACAATGCTACCGATAAACTCGGTTCGAGTAGCTGGTCTCACATTTTCCACCTTCAATTCTATTCATGTGCTACACAACCTCACAACCCTCCACCGATTGTTAGACCCCGGCGCATCCGGAGCTGTGCCCGCCATCTGTCGATCATGTAAGCATGCTCAAACTGCGCCTCGCGGCAACCGACCAGTTTGTAAATAGTCATTATACGTATCATCTTAACCAAATTGAAGTACTCCGTACCATGATTCAAGCTTAGAGCATAGCTTACCTGAAGCTCATAAACTCCAACAACGCGGCCTCGAGGCTCATCCAGCAAAGCCACACTTATAGATAACGTCACGAGCAATATTGTAAAGTGTCAGCAGCAGTTGAACATAAAACCCGCTTATTTTTTAGCCAACTAGCTCCGCCCTCAAAAGAGCGCATACCATCGTCTCCGACTGTAGGCTTTGCAGCATGTAGACGCCCCAGCGACGCCCCATACCGGCAGCGACCCAGCTGCTTCATGAAACCTCACTCGGTACTTGTTGTGTACAAGCTACCTCCAAAAACGCAAAAGGAAAATCAAAGTCCCCCCATTAAGGTACGATCCAAGGAACCCTAGCCAAGCCTCCTGGGCTTTCTCCCCAATATCCGACATGACGCAGAGAACAAAGTACTTGGAAAGAGATTAAAAACAGCATAGTTTCCTGTTGTCTTCAACAACAATGTGTGCGTGATGAATTAGTTCCAAGATGACAGCGTGCGGTGGTCAGGCACGCCCCTCGAGGTTGTTGAAAGGATGAGCAGCAGCGCAAGACGATTACTCGATCCAAAAAAAAATGTGTTGAACGAGACCACCCAAGGAATAAGCAGGCCACGGCTTAAGATTCAAAACAGAAATATCTCGACGCGGTAAAAACGGAAAAGTGGAAAAGATGTACGATCGCTGTGTTGTACCCGACATACATGACCGATGTCGAAAAAATGAATTGTCATGTAAGTTCATCATGGCCGTAGGTTGGGGGAAGAGAATCGAACCAGACTTTATATACCATGTGGTATTAGCTGGTGGCGGTTGGGGGAGAGATTGAAGTTGTCAAAAGAAAGCAAACTCGCCAAAGTAGAACGGCGAAATAAGCAAGAAGAGATCCCAATGGTATAGTTTGCCGCAGAACGCCCTGATATGAAAAGCCGTACAAAGAAGACACACCGCTGACACCAATGCTTCACCTGCATACAGCCTCACTGATGGTGGGACATTGCCTCCGGCGATAGACTTGCAGGGTCCACGGCGTCAAACTGGACAAGCTGGTCCATATCCAGATCTGCCTGTTGAGGCTGCATATATCCAGGTGAAGTGGCGTGCATGGGCAGATTAATAGTGTGCTTCGAGTACATCTCGTTGAGG
This sequence comes from Fusarium staphyleae, assembly GCA_017140175.1. Lineage (NCBI taxonomy): Eukaryota > Fungi > Ascomycota > Sordariomycetes > Hypocreales > Nectriaceae > Fusarium > Fusarium staphyleae. Next base: position 27,581 of record JADDON010000452.1, read on the forward strand.
CTCGTGCCATCCTCAGAGACGGCGCAGGACCCATCGTTGGCAGGGTAGAGATCGGCAGAGCCAGGGCGGCCCATCATACCCATGGGTGGCGATTGTTCAACTATTGAAGGCTCGCCGGGGCTATTGAAGGACAGGGGCGAAACAGACTGCGGAATGCCAGTTTCGGGGTTGACCATGGGCGACAAGAATCCGTGACCGTAGGGCGTGTTGTAACTCGATTGGGGCATGCCGCCGGTCTCCGGACCAGGAGGGAAAAATCCTGGGCTAGGAGGGAATTCAGCGGGGGATGCGGTGGTGGCTGACATGGGATATTGTCGCATATCCAAGCCAAAGCCTGCCTGGGTGTCGATTCGAAGATTAGGGGCCATGTTGTTGGAAGGCTGAGGCACGGGGGCAAAGATATTAGGGTTATGCTGAGGAGGAGCCATCTCACCCGGCGGTTGGATGTAGAAGGATGGCATCGGTTGGTTCTGGAACATGGCGAAATCGACGGGGCCGGGGACAGATCGACTGCGCTGTCGCTTGTGGCCATGGGGTGGGCGCATGGCCGAGTGCATCTGGTGAATACCCCATTGCTCCTGGAACATACCCACGTGCGGTTGGAAGCTGGGCTGCGACGAGGGACGAGCGGTCGGCGAGACAGGAGCAGAGACGGACAGCGCATGAGGATCTCCATAGGGATGGGGGTTATGGCGGTTCATGAAGGATTCAAGGGAGACCAGCTTCGCAAGCTGTCCGCTGAGGACCTTGGGGTTACCACCGAGGTGATGGACCAGGCAATGGGTGGCCTGGAGATCTTCAGTGAAGTCGCCGCACTGGAAAAATCCGTTGGTGGTGGGCGACGAGTCCATGAAGAAGTTCGGGGGCCTGTTCAACTCAATGACAATCCCGCCGAGTTTGGTAGGGTCACCCTCGCTATTCTCAAGAAAGATGTTCTTGATGTGCGAGAAGGGATACTCAATTTTGTATCCGGCCTGCTCATTGTTGATGTAGTAAGTCATGGTACACTTGTCAGGCGAATAGAAGATGATGAGATCCATCGTGTTCTGTCCCACCCGCGTCCACTTTCCGATACTCAGCGAACGGCATGTGAGATGATGGATCACTGGACTCCAGTTAGCTTCTTGGTTGTTTCAATGTAGCTGTTGAACGAAAACATACAAACTTTGCCCTGGCCGCCTTGCTCGCCGCCGAGGAGCATGTTGCCCTGACCAAAGGGCACGAGTCCGGTGCGACCGAGATAGCTGCCGCCAAGGCCCTTGCCAGATTCCATGGCCTGCATTGCGAGATAGGCCCTCATGGACTCAGGGATTGAGTCAATGTCCTCGCCGGTCTCCAGACTCTTCTTAGCCAACAGCTTGATCTTGGCGCGTCTATGTAGTGGTTAGGCGGTACTCTTCATTAACACGGATTTTACGCATACCTGTTCTGGAACCAGATCTGAACAGACCTCTCGGTCATGTTGATCTCGTCGGCGATTCTGTCACGTACAGTAGCAGTAGGTGTGGGGTTCTTGTTAAACTCCATCTCCAGAGTCGTCAGCTGGTCCTGGGTAGCCCGCTGTCGCTTCTGATTTTTCTGCTGCTGGGTGAGAGTACTCTTGCGAGGAGGGCGCCTCGATGCCGAGTGGCCGTTGGCACTTGTAGGAGAGGGAGAGGGAGTTTCCGTCTTCATGGCGGAGACAGGAGTTGGAATGGAGATGGAAGCAGATGTCGAGTTGGGGGTGGAGGAGCCTGGCGCCGAAGTCGCCAGGGCCATGGGCTGCTCAACATCGGTGGCCATTGCTGCTAAGATGATGCTTGTGTGGGATGCGCTCTTGGGTTGAAATTATAAAAAAAACAAAAGGGTCGAAACGAATGTCGAACCTATCCGATATCGTGGCTAAGAAATTAATCCAGTTATTGTCGAGAACAATTGATGCGCGGAAGAGGCGTGTCAAGTGAGACGAGTAATATCGGATTTGGAGACGAGGCCGCAGTGAGGTCGGGCAGTTGACAATAGTCGGTATAAGGAACGTAGAGAATGACGATGAATTCGGTGATCAGTAATGAGTGTCGTCCTGTTTCCTTGCAACAGGAGCGGTGGTCTCGAACGTGGGCGACGTTGAAAAGAGACGTTGCGAACGCGGAGACGATCCAGATGTAAGATCGAAGCCTGAATGAAAGGAACGGTCCCGGAAGGAGTGACGGGTACCGAATTGGCTGAAGTTGAGATAATCAAGAGAGTGACTTAAAGGAAAGAAAAGAACGAACAAAAAGGGCGAGGGTGAAGAAGGGGAAGGAGCGGTCACAAGGAGCGGACTGGACTGGCGATGCAAGATGGAAAAGAGAAACGGGGGGATGGGGA
>JADDON010000453.1:0-40341 GCA_017140175.1 Fusarium staphyleae
GTCAGATCCAGAGCCGCGACGAGGCCGCCGGTCGTCACGGGAAGGTAGATATCGATCACTTCGCGGCCGACCACCACCACCACCACCACCACCCCGCCCGCGCCGCCGCCCACCGCCACGACGGCCGTGGTCCATACCACGCTCGCGGTGGGGAGGGCGAATCCCCTCAAATACTTCCTTGCCTCGGTCAACAAAGGAGGCTTCGTCCTCAAAGGAGTAGCGGTTGATCTCGCGGCCAAGGTCGCGATCACGGTCGGATGTGTAGAATGTGCGCATGTTGTCCAGGCGGCGTTGCGCAAGGTCTTCAGACACGGGCTGGTAGTGGACCACAGGGCGGGTCTGGGTGCGCTTGGAAGCACCGCTGGGGGCGTTGATGGGAGGAGGACGAGGACCGGGGCCAGTGCCAGGGCGAACGGGTCGGGGTCCTGTAGGAATGGTAGGATCGCGGAAGCCTCGAGGCCCGACGGGGATGGAGTCGTTGCTCTTCATGGAAGGGCCGAGAGCGGGTCGTGCGCCTGGGGGAGGACCTGCGCGGGACATGGATGCGGTCGCTTCGTCGAGATGCGCCTCGATGACACCGCCGGGGCCGTCCTCATAAACGACTTCCCACCGGGCGCCAGAACGTCCTCGCGGACCGCCACTGGCTTGTTCAGTGTCGACCCAATCGCGAACTTTTTCGGGCGGAACAAAATCTACCCAAAGAGGCTTGCGGTTGCTCTCGTTGGGCCACACGCTGTCGTGGAGGGCAGTGCGAACACGAGCAGCCGCTGCAATGTTTCTGAAGACGACAAAGGCGTGGGTGCGGATCTGGTCGAGGAAGAACTCAACCACGATATCGTCGCTGAGCGCATCTCGAGGCGGTGTTGCGAGATGGACGAGATGTGCCTTGACATCCTGGGGCCGGAGGGGACGCATCAAATTCTTGATATACAGTGCTGGGGTAGCCGGGTGCAGTGCAGGCGCAACATCCCTCTCGTAGTCCATTTCTTGCATATTCTCCCGAGCTTCGTCCTGTGCTTGGACAGATGCTTCCTCCTGAGGCGCAGGTCCAGATTGCGCACGAGATTCTGGAGTTTTCTCTGTTTTCTGCTCGCTCTCGATGCTCGTAGGGTGAGGCTGCTCTCCGGCCTCAGGCTGCAGTTCTGGGTCGGGCAAACGGGGAGCGTCACCGTTTGCAGTTTCCTCGTCAACTCGAGCGCGTTTGTGTGCAATTGCCTCTTCGGTAGGCGGTGGCGTCAGCGAACGGCGTTTGCGCTTTTGCTGCTCTGCGGCAGGGGTAGCTTCGAGCGAGTAGGAAGGAGCGGCTTCGACCGCAGGATCAGTTGTTGCCCGTCTTGAATTCTGCTCGACTACCTGCTCTCCTGATTGGGTATCAGCCTCGTTTCCCGCCAACGCCGTATCTGCCGTTGACACCTCCGGCGCAGGGTCTTCTTCATTGGCCTTGATTGTCTCGATTTGTTCATGCTCTTTGTCTTTTTCGTTCGCATTGGTCTCAGTATGGGCGGGCGGCGACGGCTCCTTCTTCTCAGACTCGCCGTTCTTGACTGTTTCTTCTGCCGGCTTCTCATTCACCTCCTCGGCCGTTTCGACTGATTTGGAGCCGGCAGGGGCAGCATCTTCCAATAAGGGTTCGTCCCCAGCTGGTTCATCGACTATGGGAACATCCTCGGTTTCAGGTTCGGCTGGGGAGCCTTCCTCATCGGCTTCGGCTAGTCGCGTGACAAGCTCGTTCTTCAGACCATGTTGTGCAAGGCCACGCCGCTTGAGCTCGGCCTTGAGGTCGACGACCTTGAGCTTGGCCCAGTCGGTCATGGTAGGAGTAATTGGCAGATTGTGTAGTTTTGAGCTCTGAGATACTGGTTTCAGTATAATATTTTGGGTATCGGGATATGATGAAGGTGACTCAAAACGGTGATTGACGCGTCAAAAGTATAGAAACGCGATGGGTTGTAACTAGGATAAATGTATTTCGCACCTTCAGCCTCGTCGCAAACATTCAATGCCCACATTGGTCGCCTTGTCCAATGAGATGCTGTCCTTGGTGCTCGTTACGTGAGCAAGAGAAGGTCCACATTTAAGGCCGTTCCGCTCGGACCCGCCGGAGTCAACTGCCGCATCAGGCCCGAACCTCATTCACATGCTATGAAGCACAATGACAAGAGGCACGAGCACAATTTGAGTCACAAGTATTCTGTTGCGAATACTATAGGGGGGGACAATGGTTATAGCCAAGAGTCATGAAAATATCACAAATACTGGGCCAGCTCTGCCGAGTCAATCTCGTATATCTCGATCATAGATATGCAGCTCACGGTGGGTCATTCATCATGCTCAACATGCGTGACACAGCGTTCTGCTGCAGAAAGCGGAAAGAAGAAGCGCAGTGAATGTTACTCTGACATAACGCCAGATTACACGACACCAAATCAAAGTGATATCCAGGTACCTCAGAAACAAGTGAAGTCGCTGCGAGCTCCCATGAGCTGCAGCAGCGATTTTTACTCGCTAGGTCACGAGTCCGGTTCCGGAAACCATGGTGTTCTTGATACTTACGCCCCGTCCTGAGTCATCTATATAAGTTGCTCAAGTGGACTGACACATACGAAGTACAGTCTATTATATCATCGTCTGCCGATAGCATAGCATGATGTCCCTTGTCCTGGCCGCCCTGACCCCTGGAATGCCCCTGGTAAATGGCCCCTAATAATTATCACACGACCTCTCTGGAGCTCTCCGAGCTTGTGTGGGTCCAGCTACACAACGTCATTGCCCTTGGTGCCCGCTCTTGTGGTAGTTTTGGCGCGGTTTGTGACCTCCACCTCCACACTTTCAGTACATACTCCGTTGTAGTTACAGAGCAGGCCGGATTCCACAATTCCAGCTAAAACTTGCAGATCATCAAGTCTTTAATCGTGCAAATTGGTTGTGGACAGTATCGTAATTAAAATTGAACAAACAATTGAATTGAATAGAGAGCTCCTGGTCTTTTTGAGATTTTCCTTAGGTTTCTCCCGCTCATCACCGTGAAATACATTACAAAACATTGGTCTGTCTGGGGCTGAACCTGAGCCCGTCGTAAACTCTTAACTCATACAAATCGGCACTCGCTGCCAGGGATCTTAGACGTCGAGACCATCGACGACAACGCCCTTGTTCCAGGTCCATTGAAGGGTCCTGGCCACCTCCAACGCACATCCGTCATCGACCAGAGCGCTGACAAGATACAGAGCTGCATCAATGCCAGAGCTCACTCCACCAGATGTCACCACTCGAAGGCCACCAAGTCGCATCGCAGCGCGGCGAGTGATTGACTCGCGGCGAGTGTTGGAGCCCTTCCAGGACATGCTTCCCTTTCTATTACACAATGCAAGTCAGTTGGTAGTCTCAAACTCAATGCACGATAGAGCGGGGTAAAAACGGGAAAGGGGGTCAGAGCTAAGAATGTGTTACGTACCGGGCAGTAGAGGGACGGCGTCCGGAACCGGAGTCGGACTTGCGGGTGATGTAGGGGTTGTCGTCCTCGTCTCCAAGGTCGAATCGCAGGTTGTTCACAACGTAACGAACGTCCTCGACAACGTCGGTACGCTCTTGGAGGTTCTGGGTGGCAGCATCGCTGCAAATGTTCTCAAAAGTGGTAAGGTGGTCGGGGTGAGTGGTGGCAGAAAGGCCAGAGAGGATACCCTGCTTCGCCAGGAAGAGGGCACCGGTGCAGACAGAGAGGATGGTACGCTCGCGGGCAGGGTCCCGCTTCTGGAGCTCGGAGAAGTCGGTAATGAGACTGAGAGGTTCGAGCTCCTTCTCGACGACCTCCTTGGAGTTGCCGCCGACAACGACGAGGAGATCAAAGTCCTCGAGGCGGTCGTGGGCCTCCTTGTACGAGATCTGGGAGCCGATGATGACACCCTGGCTCGAAATAACCTTGGGCTCGGGGCCAACGACAGTGATCTCAAAGGCCCGGTTGTCTGTTGCAGGAGGGGCGATGTGATCAGCGGGAGGGGTAAAGCCAAAGGGAATGCTACCTCAGAGCGAGGGGGGTAACAGTATATTCACTTACTCTCAGGGTCGCTGAAGTTGTGGGCCGCAGTATGGAAGACCTCGAGCACGCCGGCAAAGTCCAAAAGATCGAACTTCTCGTGGACAGCGAAAAGCACGTCAATGGGCTCCTGGTCAGCAACGGCCGAGGTCTTGTGTGCACTCATCTTGACGGTATTGGTGGGGTTTGGGGGGGTATTCGAGGCTGAATGGTGTCGTGTGTGTAAGTGTAGGTTGAGATAGATTAAGCAGACAAGCACACGAGAAGATGCTGGCTGCTGAGTGGGTGTATATAGTGGTGAATTGGCTGGCTTGTGATGTTTGAATCTGATGATGATGAGAAAGAAGAGAAGAAGGGGAGAAGGGAAAGGGCAGGAGCGAGGAGGAGGACCAGTTAAGTATTGGCAGGACAGGTACAGAGTACAGGTAGGTAAGGGATGCTCAGTGCCTCTTTCCCCTCATTGATTGACATGCCGCGATTCAGCAAATGCAACCAGTCAATGCCTTCCCTCCCAGCCTGGCCTGAGGTGAGTGGCTCGATTCCAAGTCAGAAGGGCACCTCATTGCAGCTCGCGTCACTCTCCGTCTGGTGTGAGGACCCACCTCAAGCCGTACGTCTTCTGTGGAATCCGTGCCGCAGCGCAATTCGCTTCGTAAGTCCCGTCGCATCTCGAGGCGGGTACGTACCCGAGAAACCCGTCGTCTCGCGGGGTCATGCGCGCCTGCCCGGACTGCGGGGTTTGCTTTAGCGCACGGCTCATCGCAAGTGAAGCGGGTCCCATTGCCCCTGGAGTCTCCAGTAGATACGTTAGGTACCTTAAGATACTGCCTGATGGAGAGGCCAATCCACTATGTCGGGAGGTACCTGCCGGGTCATGAGGTTCTGGCTGATCAACGCCGACCAAGCTCCTAACTAACTTCCAGTTACCGCAAGCATCCACCATCATAACTCTAGAAGCTCCCTGTCGCTGTTAATGGCTCCGGCAAAAGATTGACTGAAATACGTGGATGAATAGGGTCGATAAACACATCAATCTAAGGAAAGACCAGACGGTTGATTCGATAACGCCTGTAGTTTTCAATAATCATGCATTCAGATTTTCTCTTCATATCGCAGAGAATAGGCGGTAAACCACACATACTGTATCCGTAGTCATTGGAGCCTACCCGACCTGACATCAGCAGCTCTCCCAGGCCACCGCCCGCTAATTTTCAGCGCGCCGCTCCCCTCCGAAACTTGGCCCCCACTTGACGAGCCACAAACCGGACCACTTCAGACTGCACCACCACTGCAACATGCCGTCTTGACCTCCATCCCGAATCAGCTGTCCAGCTCCCGCCGAGACCGACCGAATAGCTTCACCTGAAATATCCACCCCTGGAAGCTTCAGTAACGTGGATATCCATTTGATCCACCGTTATACCCGCCTTGCGCCTCGGTCTGCTCACCTCGAGTTTCGCGAGCCCGGATGAGGCCGTCACGCCAGTCATGGCTTCATCGGCGTACGTCATCTCGTTCCCTGAAGCATTTGCATCTATCGCGAACCACGAACCATAGGAGTTGTGGCAGCAGAGCTCTCTTTCCCGCCGACTCGTCCCTTAGGATCGTCCCTCAATCTCCTACGACTTCCGCGACATTTTTCTCCCTTGCAACGCGTTTTCCTACAGTACGCTAACTATTCATCTCCATTCGTATAGGTCGCTAAAAGATCTATCCAAAGCGATCGTTACCTTCCTCGCCGAGCCAACCGCTTCACTCCCCGACAACCTGAATCAAACCATCGACGCATATCTTCGAAGGCACCAGAAGCACGATGAGGCTGCAGCCGAACGCCTCCAGGAGGAGCTAGTCTCCATCTTTGGCAAGCACGTCAAAGAAACACCCGCCGCCTATGCTCCCTGGCTAGCCATCCTTCGACAACTCTTATCTACGCTTCGAACTCCTGAGCGTATCTTCGCATGGTGGGACTCTGGCGCGATACTGCTGGCCAAGGCATCTCCAGAAAAGGGTGTTGTGGAAGCGTCTCTTGCCAACATCAAGGAGATTATCTCAATTGCCGAGGAGGACCACGAGGCTTCCGATGCCGACCTTGCGTCTCATCCGTTGATTGACCGCCTGTTCACTGGATGGATGGAAAGACTCTATCCGGCCGCAACAGAAGCTGTTGCAAACCTCGAATACAACGAGAAAATCACCAGAGAGGCGCTTATTCATTTTGGAAAGAAGCATCCCAAGGTTGGTTGTGACCTTACACCTAATTCGTACGACCACATCTGACTAGGACAAGGATCTGTTCACAACGCTGGACCGCTATTTTCTCAAGAAGCAGTATCGAAAAGCCGTGCTGAGGTTTCTGGGAGACTACCTCCAGAGCCAACCGCCTCACCTTCATCAAATTCTCCAGACGCATCTATTCAGTGACATCCTCAAATGCCTGCAGCAGGACACTTCCACTACCATCATATCAGCTGCACTAACGGTTCTGATTATGCTACTACCACATATGCCGAGCTCGCTTGTCCCTTACCTTCCTACTTTGTTCAACATATACTCCAGACTACTATTCTGGTCGCGAGAACGTGCGGGTATTGTAGAACCACATTATGAGGATGCCGATCAAGCTACTTGGGAAGAGTGCACTTATGAAGCCGAAGTCGACGACCACCCTGTTTATCACCTCTTGAACTACTACACCATTCTGTACGGGTTGTACCCTATCAACTTCATGGACTACATACGAAAGCCTCAGAGATATTTGCGGCATGCAAATGTAGCCAATGCCAACGACATGGAGGTGCAACCGACAGAAATTAGAGATCAGTCTGAGCGATTTCGACGATGCCATTTGCTCCACCCAAACTTCTACACCCTCACTATCGACTCGGAAAAGACGGATTTTGGACGGTGGATCAAGAGTGAGGCAGCTGAGGTTGTAGCTGAGTGTATGGGGCTCTGTCTTGTCACCGAATCGAACCAAGTGCTCGGACAAACCCTGCCTTCTATTCCCGCGCCTGAGGTTCCGCCGATGAGCGAAGAGTCCATCAAAGATGGCCAGGACTCGGCATTACTCAACTCGACCGCGCTCGGCACTCCTGATGGCTACCGTCTCCCCCACTCTGCAAGCATGGAGTCCATTGTGAGCAGCCGGCGGCCATCGGCGCTGATACGACGGAGTTCCCAGTCAAGCCACCCCTCAACTCGTGACTCCATCGATGCGAAGATGAGAGAACCGAGTGTCGATAGCCCAATTCTACCCCCTCACCTCACTCGGTCATCGTCGCATACACAGCTACAGGATATGATTCAGTCGAACAAGGCAATCAAGTCGGGTCTACATCAGTCCTTGGCCAACGACAGTGTGCCGTCACTTGCGCTCAGCCACCAAGAGTCTGTTGCAGAGCGGCCCGGCGCATCGCTGCTAGCAGCACCGCCAACCATCAGCTCACCCCTTTCATTGACGGAGACCAGCACGCAGGTGGCTCACTTGCAGCGGCAGATACTTTTGTTGCAGAATGACCTCAACTTTGAGAGGTATTTGAAGCAGCAACATATGGCACATATTGGCGACTTGCGACGACGACACATGGAGCAAGCGGTGACGGAGGCAGAGACACAAAACCTCCTCATCACGAATCGCAACCTGAAATATCGGTTCGAAGAGGCCAAGAAGGCGGAGATGCAGGTCCGCAGAGAGTCGGAAAAGAGCCGGGCCCTAGCCAAAAAGTGGGAAGCAGACCTCTCCACCAAGCTCAAGAAGCTGCGTGACGAATCGAAGCGACTCAGGACGGACTTTGAAACACTTGAGAAAGATCTGGAGAGTTCCAAGGCGGAGCGTGAGAAGTTGCGCGTCCTCCTCTGCGAGGCCGAGGTAAAGGAACTCCATTGGAAGCAAAATATGCAGTCCATTGAGATCCACAGTGCCGAGATTGACCGTCTTAAGAGCGAGGTGGAGAGACTGACGGCAGTCGAAAGAGATCACGAGGCCAAGGAACTCGAGCGACGGAGTGCCATCGACGCAGCCACAGAGGCCGAGAACAAGGCCGAGGCGTTGACTCTTGAGCTTGCCAGCCGCGAGGGTGAAGTGGAACGCACCAAGAAACTGTTTCAGTCTCAAATTGCAACGCTCCAGTCCAGATTGGCTGAGGCACACGAAGCTCGTAGCCACTCCCCTCCTATAGCGAAAGAGTCCATTGAGGCTATGCTTGCGGCGAGTCGGGAGAAGCAGGCTGAGCTGCAGAAGCAATGTCGCCTTCTCACACGCAAATACACGGCACTACAGTCTTCACTACTAGACATGAAGACGGGTACAACACCTGGGCAGCTCAAAATCGAGACATCAAGGGCTTCGGAAGGTGATGCCGATTACTTGTCCTTGTCGACGAGCCCCGTCATGATGAAAACGCGGCCGCATCGTGTACTATCGAGTCCCGAAGTGACGGAGGGGGCAGCATTCAACGTGACGCCTCCTCTGGGTCAGAAACCATTGTCGCCCAAATCAGGTGGCTGGGGACATGCACCGGGCTCGCCGCTAGGGACAGATGGGACTGCTTCGGGTTCCCTCTCGATGAGCCCCGAGCAGCGGTTTGGGCGTGGCGACTCGGGTCGGCTGATGGCCCGGAGCCATTCAGACCTGTTCGCAAGCGCATCACATAATCGCATACGCAGGGACTCGAAGGATAAGGGGCGGGAGGATAGCAGTTCAAAAAAGGATAAGAAAGCATCGGCCCTGAGGGGGATTCGGGGGTTCATGTATGAATGAATGAAGCAATTGCATATTATGTTTGGCGATGGTTAGGGTAGACCAAGGCCGGCTTGGATATGGCGTTGGGTAGGGTTTTAGTATAGGAATTGAATCCTCGGTTTTGACGCTTGCTCTGAGTGTACTTGGTTTTTGTTTTGAGGGCTATTCGAGTTACCTGACGGATTCTATAACTATAGCAATCTTTGATCTCCATTGCAGTGATTGAGTAGAGTAGGGTGGGTATTTGGGATGATAGTGGGGATGATACTTGGAACAATACTTGGAATGATGTGTACTCCGTAGGGGAGGCTTATAATAAGACTGGCTTGTCTCGTATTGAGTGGTTCATGATGGGGTTTGCTTGGTTATGAGCCGACTCGAGTGTTGATGTACCAAGAATCAGTAGCATCATATATATGGGCGCGAGTGTTTCTATGACCCTTTGCAATGCTGGTTGTATATTTTGCAAATCACATAGATTCCATTGGGAGGAGAACCATCATCGCAGGCATTTTGCTGATTCGTATGTTAAGGACGTTTGTCGTTGAAGTCTGGAACTACAGGGTATTTCACGTACGGAGTACAAATCCGACCATTTCGTCGCACCTAGACTGTTTGGAGCCTCGTGATAATAACTACCTATCACAATTTTCAATAGTACACAAGACAGTGAAAACCATACCACACTACCTAGTCTTCGGAGTCGCAACCCGCGAATTAGGTTCTCTGTTTTAACCAGCGATATTAGACAACTGGAGTCGAGATGTGTGGCTGTTGGTGGCTCGACCCCTCCTAAGCGGGAGTGTAAACGGTAAGGTTCATGACTGTCATTTGCCAGGCTGGCTTCCAACAATTGGATGGCTTCCGTAGCTCAGTTGGTTAGAGCGTCGTACTAATACTTCATCTCGAGTGTTCGGTGATGCGAAGGTCTCAGGTTCAAGCCCTGGCGGGAGCAAGTCTCTCATCGCCCTCCAATATGATTTTTTGACTATTTCAATGTCTGGTAGTCATGAAAGGCTGCGATCCCTTTTTTGGTGGTTGCCCGTTGCGGGTTGATGAGGTGAAGTCGAGAGAAGCTCGTGACGGGGCTAGTAAGATTGCGGGGAGCCAGTGTAGGCTCTGATTGGACGAGAGGAAGCGGAAGCAACGACGACGACAAAGCTGGAAGGAGGTTTGTTTTCTTTTTCTCTGGAGACGGCCATGATATCTCGTAAGTAGAAAAGGGTTTGATAAAGATCGCGATCCGGGACCAGCTGAGCTGCTGAACGTGACCAAGTGCGAGACATGTCACGCCGACCTGGAGTCGACAACCGAGCGGTGAGTAATTAAGTTGGCCAGTGAATACCGTGTACTCACTACTGAGAGCGAGTGAGGGTCTCGATTTGGTCAATCAGCTGTCTCTCAAGTGGAATTCCAACTATGACGTAGAGGGGGGCACATGGCTCGTACCTTCCACTTCGATCTCCGTTGCCTGCTAGCGGATGTCGTCAGCGGACCAAGTGCTCCTCCAGCGGCTGAGGGTTTAACAAAGCACCCCAACAAGCGTTGGGCTTTTGTTTAATAATAACACAACAACGAAAGCCCAAGCTAACTTATTATCTATTGTCTATGGAGTAACTTATGGGGAGTTGCTAACGTTAGTTAGTTGGGAATTGACCGCCCGTGCGGCCTGCCTTGGGGATATTGTCCTGCGATCCTTATCTCTCTACTACCTTGTCTGCTTGTGTACACTGCCGTCGACATTGTGCATCACTGACTGATTGCTGCCTTCACCTGTACAGTCTCTGATCCTCAGCCATGATATAGCCTCTCTCCTGGCCCATAAGCCTCGTCCTCAGCCTTGCGCTGTCTTTTCCATCAATTCTCAGCCCATCATCGCCGCACACCCATGGGAAATTTAACCGCAAGCTACACACCACCACCACTGACTAGGTATTGACTGCCCTTGTTTTCCAACCAGCTTCATAACCACGGCCCTCTTTTTCCTTTTTTTCCCGTCCACCCTTTTCTCTCTCTTTCTCTTTCCTTTTCTCTTCCCATCTGCTTTTGTTTCTTTTCCTTTCTTCCTCTTCTTTTTCGTGACTCTGCTTCTTCACCCCTCCCCGCCTCAGCCTCGGGAGGAGCCATCTCCTCAACGACGCGGGCGCCCTCCCCATCATGTCGTCGCTCGAGGCCAAGATCGTTGTCCTCGGCGCCCAGGGCGTTGGGAAGACATCTCTCGTCATGCGTTACTGCAAGGGCGCCTTCAACCCGGCTCAGATCACCTCCACCGTCGGCGCAAGCTTCCTCACAAAGCGTGTGGTCGACTCTGACTCGGATACGGTTGTGCGCCTCCAAATTTGGGACACAGGTAATGTTTTCCGTGTGACTGGGAGAAGCTCTCATGGTGATTCACGCACTGACATGACTATTTCAAAAGCGGGCCAGGAACGCTTTCGATCCATCTCGCGACTCTACTACCGCGGCGCAAACGCCTGCATCCTCTGCTACAGCATCACAGACGCACAGTCTTTCATAGACATGGGCGTCTGGCTCACCGAGCTCCGCCGAAACCTCCCCCACGATGTAATCCTCCACGTGGTTGGCACAAAAGCCGACATCGTCGCCCGCGATCCCTCGGCCCGTCAAGTCCCTTTCGAGCGCTGCATCGCCTATGTCGCCGAGAATCTCGCCCCTGGCATGGGGAGCACGCCGCCCCCGACTGCGACCCCTTACAACATCCCCACGCCCATGGCAGGCGGCCAGGCCATGTCACCCCCGAGCATGGAGCCTCGCAGTCCTAGTTCGAAGCGCAGCTCTGGTTTCTGGGCGCAGGAGGTTGGATGGGATGCTTGCCACGAGATCAGCGCCGAGACGGGCGAGGGCGTGGAGGAGGTGTTTCGCGTCGTCAGCCGCAAGCTCGTCGAGCAGAATCGCAAGATGCAGCAGGCTCTCTTGATGGCCACTGCTCTCCCAGGCACCCCGGGCTACGAGACTGGCATGGATGGAGGTTACTTTGAGGGCGTGGCCAACCCGCGCGCCAGTTTTCGAGTCGGTCGCGACCGTCGCAGCTGGCTTTTCTCTCCTGCTTTCTCCCCCGCAGTCACAGTCGATCAAGCCGGTTCGCAGCCGCAGGAGACGGACCCGCACGGTTGGAACCCCAAGGAGCGGAGGAAGTGCTGTTGAACGAGACTCTGGAGGAACCCAAGTTACGAGAGCTTTAGTGGAGGAGTCGATTTCGAAACGAAGCGATATGTCGACACACACGACGCATTTCTACAACAATTACAACTCAAGGATGACGATGGAAAGACTTAGGATGGAATCGATGGAGCGCATGTGTTTGATACCCGGGTGATTTGGTTCTGGTCTTTTGTTTTTGCGGGCTCAAAGCTGGGGTGTTTACTCTATTCCAGGTATTGGCCTTTTTTCCTTGTTCTGTACCCATGGCATAGCCTGGTCTCTTTTTTCATTCTCATGTTACCACGCATCGGGCAGGATTTCCTTTGTCTTGTCATGTTTTCTGCTCTTTCGCTCGGAGTTGGTAGGATCTTGGTCACGAGGGTGGGCGGGTCTTGCATCACGACATTTCTCAGGGGAAGGGTTTATAATAGGGACCAGGGTTTGCATCAACTACGAGATGGTTTGTCTTTTCTTGCGAGACGGGGTCTCTACCCAAATTTCTCTCTAATGTCTCTTCTCAATTTTCTTCTTTTTATTACAGCATATGGGTTACCGCAAGAATCTCGGTCTAAATCCCCAGAAACGGTACCTCTTTTTTGTGTCTATAGACTAAGTTCACTTCGATTCAGATGCAGCCTCCTTCTTTGACTGCACTGCGTCGTCCACGGTTGGCGGCGCGGGGATATCCACCCCCTCAATTCTGTATTCGAGACCTGGGTAGGCATCGCTAGCAACGAGAACGTCCAACTTACGGGCCTGGCTAGCCTCGGCCGGGGGCAGCTTGATGATAGTTCTCGCGGATGGCCTACCGCCAGCCTCGAGCTTGCGGTTGGGTTTTGAAGCCCAGCCCACGCGCTTCACGGCAATGACCTCGTCGCGGGCCACGTCGGCAACGATGACGAACCAGCTTTCGGTCTGCGGCTTGGGGAATTTAGGCGCGTAGATGCGGGCCTCACGCTCCACAAGCGGGTTGAGGCGTTTTAGACCGACGGTAACGGACAGCGCGTTTGTGCCATCGATAGAGACGGCCACATTGGGGAGGGTGGATACCACGCGGGCGAAGCGATCGTGCTGACTGTTTGGCACGGAGAGCTTCTTGGCGAGTTGCATCGTCTGGGGGCGGGTGAGCGCGCTGATCTTGGCAAGAGAGGTATCGTCCTTGATATCAGGCTCGATGTAGGGGAGGATGGAAGCAGGAGGGTCAGTCGGCCAGCGGGCAGACTTGATACACTGCAGAAGCCCGATCATCTGCAGACAACTGGACAGGTAGCCGAGTTCGGTCAAGACGTCGATAGACGCCTGGACGATACGGATGGCTTGGTCCAAGACACTGGTCTGGTCACCGACGTAATCTGTAATGGGGAGCTCGATCCGGGACATGTGTGCCTGAAGGAGGAGGAAAGCCTTGACGTGGGGATCCCACATGGGAAGGCCAAAAGCATGACCTGGGAAAGGAAGATGCTGGGAAAGGGTATCGTTGACCAAATCCTCGTTATGACGAACTGGGAGCTCATCGTACTCGGTCGCGCGGGACATCCAGGACAGGACATCGAGGAACGAGGCCTGGGACTTTGCATGGCTGACTAGGTGGCGGATGGTCTTATGAGAAAGATAGTAGTAACTCATGATCTTGCCGAGCGGTGTGGGGTCAACGTCACCGTTGGGGAAGACCTCAACACACTTGGACTCGGCGAGTTCGTTTAGCGATTTGCTCACCATCTCGATCATGTAGTCATTAGCAAGCTGCTGGGCGGCGATGCTGTTGTGCTCGTCGGCAGAAATCTCAAGGCCATAGTAGGACGGGTTCTTGTGCAGTCTCCGGAAGAAGAATGTCCAGGTGAGATAGTCGAGGGCGTCTTGCTTAGTGACGATGGTCTCGGCCGAGACTTCGGCACCAAGATGGTTGTCTAAGACGGTGTGTAGCGAGGACTCAACAGGGAAGCCGGTGTGGAGGAAGTGCTTGTAAAAGTCCTTCTTGGCGTCCTGCGTAAAGATTCGCGCGACCCCCGAGTTGTCGAACTGGGGACGACCAGCTCGTCCCAGCATCTGGAGCACGTCGGTCAAGTCCATGTCCTTGTACGCCTCGATCTTGGCGTCAAAGTACTGTGTACCCTTGACAACGACGAGATGCGCGGGGAGGTTGACGCCCCAAGCGAGGGTACTGGTAGCCACGAGGATCTGAATTTTGTTATTTAAGAATAGCTCCTCTGCAAGCTGACGGTCTGATTCGACGAGACCAGCATGATGCAGTCCTATGCCAAAGTTGATGGCCTCTTTGAGAGCGTCATCCTTGACTCTCGTGAGGTTGAGTTGTAAGTCATCCTCATCCATGTGGAGGAATCTGCGAGGGTTGTCCTCCATTCCACAAAAGTTGATGAGGTCCTTGGCAGTAAGACGCGTCTGTCGTCGCGAGGGTACGAAGACAATGACGGGCTTATCAGGGCTGTGGTTCTTGACGGCAAGGAATGTTGGCCGGTTCATAGATTGCATCAGAGGGCAGAAGCCGCGCACTTCAGGGAACCCGTCAATGTATAGCTCCAGCGGAACCGGACGAACAGAGTGCTTGAAGTTGAAAAGTCCTTCCTTGACGCCCAGCCAATTACCAAGATCCGTGGCATTGGCACACGCAGTCGACATTCCCAGCAGTCGAACAGCGTTCTTCGTCGAGGATGCGATGTAATTCATTCGAGAGACGATGATCTCAAGAATAGGACCTCGATCTCCTGCCAAAAGATGAATCTCATCGATGATAACCAAGCTGACCTGTCGTACATATCCTCTTGTCTGCCACGAACGCGAGATACCGTCCCATTTCTCAGGCGTCGTGATGATTATATCAGCATCCTGGATGGTCCGCGTATCAGGCGTATTGTCACCAGTCAACTCCACCAGCTTCAGACCCAAAGGCCGTGCTAGCCTCGCTCCCCAGTCCTTGACACGCTCGCGGACGAGTGCCTTCATTGGAGCGATGTAGACCACCTTCGACTTGGGCCTCTCCCGAAAAGCCCACCACATGGCAAGCTCTGCAGCCACCGTCTTTCCACTACCCGTGGGCGAGCCGAGGAGTACATTGGCAGGAGTATGGTAAAGCGTGTGGAAGATCTGGGTCTGCATAGGGTTGAAGAACTGGAACCGCTTTGCATAGATTTCCTCGAGCCCAGGGTTCTTGAGAGCAGAGATCGGCAGTGGCTGCAGATTCAAAAGTTCTGTGTAGACGCTTTCTGTGTCTGGTCGGATGAGATGCTGGAAGGAAACGGGCGTAACTGTTTCAGCACCCAGCCATCTGTCGGACACGGCCCGAACGTAGATCTGCTTCGGCAAGGGATCGGAGAGAGGGATTGTAAAATTGAGCTCATGATCATCATGCAGCTTTCTCCTGTTAAGAATGAAGAACTCATGATGATATATCTCGGACGTTTCTGAGTTTTCGACCCAGATGTAGTATGACTCCGATGTGCCATGGATCTGATCGTGCCAGCGGAAATCAGGAATAACGTAGAGCTTGATACGCAGTACATCTCGGTTCAGGGGTGCGATCTCAGCTTCTACATGCACAGTTGGAAAGTTGTTGAGAATTCTAGCAATGTTCTTGCCAGCGCCTTGGTTGTGGATCAGCCCGCCGATCTCTGCTGGCTCCAAGTCCTTCATAGCCTCAATCGTGAGACTATCTTTAGCATCAAGCTGGTTAAGAACCGATTTCGCGAGGTCGAACTGATGGAGGGGATGCTGAAATGGCCAAATCCGCTTCTCGATGGACTTTGCCAGGGTTAGCAACACAAGGCACTGATGACCCCA
Organism: Fusarium staphyleae; assembly: GCA_017140175.1. Lineage (NCBI taxonomy): Eukaryota > Fungi > Ascomycota > Sordariomycetes > Hypocreales > Nectriaceae > Fusarium > Fusarium staphyleae. The sequence continues at coordinate 15,732 of JADDON010000453.1, forward strand.
TCGTCGATTGAGTGCAAGCATGAACAGTGCCCGACAGATTCGTCCGGACTGCTGAGCGACGTAGTTCATGTCGTTCGAGAGGGCAAAGTCCTCTGGTTGCGCCTTTGAGATATATGACTGAAGTAGAATGTTTGTCTTTGCCTGTGGGGTATCGATGCCTCCGTCGACATCGCAAGGAATGACTTCGTCTCGCAAGTGAGTCAACTCATTTGCTTCGCTGTCCCTGGATTGGACATTGTCAAACTCTCCACTCATACTGATCATCTTGAGGATGTCAGCCTCGGTAGCCTGGGGTTGCATCATGGCATTGAAAACCTGGATACTTGTGTGGAGGATGTAGTACTGGCTGGCGATGCGGCCAATGTCCTTGCTGCGGAGCTCGTCTGTTCGTTCATTGTAGATGATCATCTGGCACTGTTGCAGAGTTTTGGCTGCCTGAATAGCAAGCTGACGACGTCTTTGTACAAGATTGGGGTCATGATGAATCTCCGACCACTCAATACCATATGTCATAGGGCTCCTCTGCATGCGCACAAAGAGATATGAATAGCCAATCCACTGGACAGCATCCGGGATGGATGTAACAGTTCCCAACGCAATCTCAGCGTTCAGGTTATCCACTAACTTGGCCGAGAACCTGGACTCAATCGGCTGCTGCTCTGTTATAGCAGTCAAATAGTGTGTGAGCTTGTCGTGAGTCGTGCAAATCATGCCGATACCGGTATCTTCGAATTGAGGACGACCGGCACGACCAAAGATCTGCAGCACATCAAGGATGCCCAAGTCGACGAATTTACCTTCTTGGGCACTGTAGACTTGAGTTCCCTTGATCACAACGGCGGCAGCGGGCAAGTTGACACCCCAGGCCAGGGTGGCTGTACAGCAGAGAACCTTCAAAACGCCTTCGCCAAAGAGCCTCTCCATCAGGTTTCTGTCGGACCTGGCCATACCGGCATGGTGAATACCGATCCCCTTTGACAATAGCTCGCGAATGTCCTTGGACTTTGACTGCTTGATATCCCGTGAGGCTTGTTCGTAGCCCGAGTGATAAGAAGGGTCAAACAGATCTGCGCAGAACGTTTCCATGGCTTTCTGGTGCAACATGCGAGCCGTACCCATAGTATCTCGTCGTGAGTGCACAAACACCATGACTTGATGGTCACGCTCTAGCATCTCCTTGACCTTGTCAAATGCAACGTTGTCAAGGTTCTCTTTAGACTGTTTGGAGCCGGCCTTTCCCTTGACGCCGATGAAATGTTGTTCAAGCGGAACAGGTCGGAAAGAGGCGTCAAAGTAGAAGAGACCAGCATACTTGTTGACCTTGAGAAAGTCGGCCACATCGACGTAGTTGGGCAAGGTGGCACTGAGACCAATAACTCGAATCAGTGACTGGGTGCTCTCGACCTGTCTTTCCGTTCGAGCCACCAACGACTCAAGCACAGCGCCTCGTTCGTCGTGAAGCATGTGAACCTCATCGATGATAAGCAGGCGGACTTTTTGGACAAGCTCGGTGTCTCCAGTCCCTTTTCGCGTCACCACATCCCATTTCTCAGGGGTCGTGACGATGATCTGAGTCTGGATGATTTCCGACTTGCTGAGCTGCATATCTCCAGTATACTCTCGACACCTGACACCGAGCCAAGCTAGGCGCTTGCCCAGCTTTTCTGTGATTTCAGCGGCAAGCGCCTTCATCGGAGCAACGTAGACAATCTTGAAGTCGTCTGCATTGACGGCAAATTCGGTGGCTGTTGGATCTTCAAAAGGGTTAGGCTCGACATTTTGGGCAATTGTTTGCAGGATAGTGAGCATGGCGGCATCTGTTTTACCCTGGTAGAGTTAGCATCAACTCCACAGCATAAAAAGAAGGAAACATACAGCACCCGTAGGGGCACAGATCAACATGTTCTCGCTTGTCTTGTGCGCCACGGGATAGACAAGACTCTGCATACGGTTGAGTGTCTTGTAACCCTTGAAGGTGTTCCGACACAGCCCGTTGAGCTCAGAGATGGCTATAAGTCTCTGACCTGGGCCGAGAACGCCCTTTCGACCAGCTGGGATAGAGTATTCCTCATACTTCTCAAACTGCTTCCGCTCGCTACCCACCGGGAGGCCGTATTTCTTCCCAGAAGAACTCAGCGTGTTTCCGGCGTTGTATGACTTGTAAACGTGAGGGTACTGTGGCTCTTTGGAATGAGCTGGTGCAAGGCTAGCAGACTTGTGAGCCTGATCCTGCCGACGCAGGGCTTCGTCCCTCTGAGCTCTGTTGAGAAGCTGAGGTTTAGACGAGGCTGCCCGACTCTGGTCGTTGACAGCGGAAACAATGTCGTTCCGGTGACCCAAGATGTCGATAATGAAGTCAAAATCGTCGAATCCAACCAGGTCAGTAAGCTGAATCTGAAGCTCATCGTCGGAGCGGCCAGAGTTGAGGACACTCATGACCTGGCTCTCAAATACATCCGCTGAGTGGCCATTCTTGTCAGCGATAGCAGAGCACCTTATTGCGAACCATTCTGCGCCGTACTCGGCAGTAGAGGGTCCATCAGTGGCTTCTCCATCGGCAAAGTCGCTGCTGAAGGCATCCTGATCATCGTCCGAGATGAAGTCCCAAACGTCTTGCCCGCTGTTCCCGGAAGAATACCCACCAAACTCGTCGTCGTCGACATTGACATCGCCGTCGATAGAGCCGTTCTCTTGGGGTATCTTGAGGTTGGCGATGGCTTCTTGCATGGCCGCAAATTGTTCTCTCCATTGCGCCTCTGCGGCACTGAGCTCCGAAGACGCCATGATGGGACTCGTAAGCGTTGGTGTGTTTGCGAGACAGGATTTGATGTAATGTCAGATGACCTTTCTTATCTAGATGATGAACGAGTCGTTGTTGATGGGCCTTTTAAATATTGGCGACCTCGACTGAGGCTGCTTGTCGTAGATTGGTTCATGGTGGTGGACTTGAGGCACTCGTAGAGTCATACCGCTCTGTAACCCCGCCACAGCCGCCACAGCAGGCTTATCGACCCCTAAGCTTGGAAATTCGGCAGCCTGATTGACAACCCCGGCAGCCTGTCGTGGGGAACATGTGACGACCTAACGTTAGTGCTAACTAATAAGACTCGGGCTGCCGGGCAAGTTTAAAGTCCTGCGGTGACGACGGATGGGGGGAGCTTTTAGCCTGGCCTCATCATTCCTTCGACATCCTCTTCTTCTCCCACGCTCCCCCCCGCTTGCGCTCTAGACGCACTATCTCCGACTCTCGACGTCAATCGCATAATCGCAGAATCATCCCTCGTCTGATCCCGCCATCATGAAGCTGCACTACATCGGCGTACGCTAACCCCCCCGTGCCCCTCACCGACCGATCGAAACGCTCCCGCCAGTCGGACTAACCAAGCTGCTGCGATAGGTCCTCCGAAACGAGAGCCAGCCAGCTCATGAGATTGTTGCCGAGAAGGAGCTTAGCAACTACTCGCGATTTACACGAAACAAGTCTGTCTTCCCGTCGAGCCCAGTGTGAAGCCTGGACTGACCAGGACATGACAACAGCTATGGCGAGTTCATGACCCTCTTCGCAAAGACTGTCGCCGAGCGCACTCGTCCCGGCCAGCGACAGGATGTCGAGGAGCAAGGTACGCATGCCACACGAGCTCCCTATTGTGCCGTCGTCAGCGGAGCTCACACGCCCGTCCTCTAGACTACACTTTCCACGCATACGGCCGCACCGAGGGTGTCTGCGGCATCATCATCTCCGACCACCAGTATCCTGCCCTTGTCGCGCATCAGCTCCTCAGCAAGGTCGTCGACGAATTCCTCTCCAAGAACCCGCGCTCCGGATGGGCGACCGGCGAGCCCACCGTCGTCATGCCCGAGTTGAAGGAGTACCTTACAAAGTACCAGGACCCCCAGCAGGCCGACAGTATCATGAAAATCCAGAAGGAACTCGACGAGACCAAGATTGTTCTCCACAAGACGATCGAGAGCGTGCTACAGCGTGGTGAGAAGATTGACGACTTGGTAGCCAAGAGTGACGGCCTGAGCGCCCAGAGCAAGATGTTCTACCGTACGTGGACCCCTCCTTGTCCTGCGGCTAAAGATTGTCGACTAACACACTCATGTAGAGCAAGCCAAGAAGCAGAACTCGTGCTGTGTTTTGATGTAACGGGTCATTTCGTTTTTTTCTGGCGTTAGACGTGGCTTCATTTCAGCATACAAGGGACGTCGGTAGTGAGATTGGTTATTCGTGAGGCGCAAATACCTCCATTCGTTTGCACGCCATTCGTTTGCAGGGCCATGTCGTTACAGCAGCTTAGACTTGGAGGGCGGAATTTCATCACATCAACATCTACGTGCGGGCAACGAAATCGGTGGTAGAGTTGCTAATGATGGGAGAATTGTGCTTTTTTGATATATATGTAGTCCCGATAAGTGGACGATGATGACAATGCTGGCCTGCGAGATCCTGATCCTGAAATCCCCTCCTTGGCGTGATAAACTCCAGCAAGATGATCCTAGGGACCAATTCACTCCCTTCTTGCCTGTGCAATACTTCTCCTGCGCCGTGCTGCATTCCATAACTCGTGGTATCCCATTCTTGCCATCAAGGCTTATGCTCGCTCTTTGAAACAAAGGAAAAAATGTATCGAGGGACGGCCGCCCTCAGGTGTGTATTGAGGCTGCTCAAACCAGTGAGGCCAGTAATATGTGTTGCTGTCGGATTTACCGAGAAAGGGGTATTGTAGAAATGGCGAACAAGAAGAGAAATAGCAACAATTCTGATCTGCTGTAGCCTAGTAGCTAGCTTCCCTCTCGGGACTTGTTCACAGTGCCTCGGGCCCCTCGAGAACCACCCGCTCACTCTTGCGGTGCAGCTGCCAAGTGTCCGGTGAGTGGGCCAGCTCCCGCGGATGCACCATGACTGGCATAGCAGACTTGGTCTCGGCAAGTCGCTCATTCTTCTCAATGGGAATGTATGTGCCTGCTGGGTTGCCCTCATTTCTCCGCCTCACGCTCGGATTACTCTTTAAGGGATGCAGCATCTTCCGTTGCTGGTGCGAGACGCTGATCTGGCGGGCGATGGATACCTCGACGGCGTTACGGAGGGCTTCTTCGGGGTTGGTGTCTGGGCGCTTGACAACGGTAATGTTCTCGGGTGAGGCTATAGACGATGGCGGTGATAGCTTCTTGAAGGTCTCGGGGCTCGACGATGTGACCGAGGTTGGAGGTGAAACCATCTGCCATGTCGGCTCGGGGAGAGAAGCTTGGGACTTGCTCCTGATAAGATGGGTTTCTCTTTCGTCTTCCGTGTGCTCAGGGGAGTCGAGGGCCATACTAGACGTGTCGGGCGTAGAAGGAGAAGGTTGCTTCAAACGAGATGTGGGCGAGGCGACTGATACAGGCGGCGAGACTTTGCTGGCTAGTGCAGGACTCTGTTTCTCGGGAGACGAGATAGCTGGTCGCTTGTTGAACTTAGAGACTAGCTTGGGCTGGCTTTGCGACGCAGATGTGGTATCGCGGTGAGAGTCCATTGTATCTGAAAGCTGAACAGCTCTAGTCTTGGCAACTCCGTGAGAGTGGTTCTCATGCTGGAAAGATGCCCGCACAGGAGAATGCAGTAGAGCTGGAGAGGTATTGGAACGAAGCAGCCCCGGAGAGGGCAACGGCTTTGACGTGTCCGGACCTAGGAAAGTAGGTGAGTCCTTGGGCTGTGGTGAAGTTGCTCTCCGTAATCGGGAGACCTCATTTTGCCCTTCCTCGACATGCTCACTGGTGATCATCTTGAGACGGTCCACCGTAGCCTGCCGCCTGGCCAGAAGCGACGAAGCCGAGGCCTGCGACTGCAGAACACCGTTGAACATGACGCTGTATCGCTCCATCTTGATGCTGGGAATCTCAATGTCAAGTAATGACCCGCTGAGCTGCGGTATCTGGGGCACAGGCGGAGGTGAAGGAGGGGGTATCGCTGCCGCCGCCTTTTCTGCTCTTCTTCTCGATGAATCTCCTCGGAGGGCTCTCAACGACATCTTGCGGCCGATGCCACCCGATGAACTTGAATCCTTTGCAGGTTTAGCTTCTTTCGACGGTTTCCTTTCAACGACAGGCTTCTCTTTCGTGAGTTTAGCTGGTGATAACGGTTTCAATTCTGTCGGCATCGGCGCCTGCATTCTCGGCTCAGTTGATTCTACCACCACCGGCTCAGTCTGGGACCGTATGACGATGGGCTTGTGCTTGGGTATCTTCCGTGGGGCCTGATCTGCTGGACCTGCGGGCACCGCGGGCACCGCGGGCACTCCTGATGCTGGGGATGGCACTGACGAGGACAACGAGGTGGTAGAGACATTGGGTATGTCCGTCATGGCTCGCTGAGGCTCGGAAGGCCTGAGGGTTCGTTTTGACTTTGATCGAAATAGACCCCATTTCCGGCCCTTTTGCTGCTTATCCTCTACAGGCTCTGTGGCCGGCTGTGGTATCTCTGCCGCCGCGTTGACGTTTCTTTGCGGGTTCCAGGCCACCAGCGTGTGGTCTCCCCCCTGTGTTGGGCTCCCTATCGCCATACCGATAGCGATGACGCCTGTCTCGCTTGAGTCGCCCAGCGAATCTGGTGTTGAGGTGCGCACCACACGTGTTAGTGATGAGGTGCGTGGGGTATCAGGTGACGGCGGTCGGCCGTGAATGGGAATGTGAAATGCTGTCACATTGCCCTTCTTGTAGCTCTTGAGAGCCAGAGTAAGATCGTCCCTCGAGACTCGCTTGTCGAAGGATGGTTTCTCGATCGGGTTGCTATCCGTGTGATGGGCAGTGAAGCTGCTTCTGCGGCCGGTGGCGGCAGATACAGTGGCGGCTCTTGAACGTCCTGAAGGCATGGCGAATGGATCGTTCGCGATCGTGGTGGGGAGGTTGCGGAGTGTCAAGAATAAGCTGGACAGAGGAGACGAAGCGCGGGGAGGAGATCGTCTTGGCTTAAGAGTCTTGTTTTGACCGCCAGTCCCTTGTATCGACAGGGTCTGATACAGCAGATGGTTCACCAAGGACAAAGACCCAGGGGGCCGGAATCCTCTCGCGGAGGTATGTATCGGTGATGAAGACAAGTCCCCCAGTCGGTCTTACAGGGACCACCCCGCCTTTGCCGGGAGCCTATTGTATGAAGCCGTGGATGTGAATGCGGACTAATGCGGTTAAACAACCGGCTACAAGCAGGGAACTAGGGCTGGGATGACGATGGAGAGCAAGGATGGTCTGTAACTAATAAGCGCAGCGCAATTTTGTTGTCGAAAGAGACGACTCTCAGATTGGTTGCCATACGCCAGATGAGGCAAATGAGTCTCGTCGGAGAGGGTCGAGAAGATAACGTCAGCTTGTGCCAGCCAATTCGCAAACGAAATATGACAGTCCTCTTTGAGCGAAGCCGAGAATCCGAGGGGAGGATTGAATATGCCTCTATTTTGTCTCAGTCTAGACGCGGGGATGGGGCCGACTATTATGGGAACGGGCCAAGCGACACTCGTCTCATGTTTGAGGTCGATGGGACGGTTGTTCAAATTTATATGCCTCTAACCCACATGAGGGTTGATTGCGATCCATGGGCTCCTTTGACAAGTACGTGTCAAGCCAAGCGCCAAACTCTTGGACGAGGGAGCCCTGTCGTGCGGACGGCGAGTGGGACCTGGAGGTTCCATGAGGCAAGTCTCGTGTGTCAGAACAAATCCAGAGTGAACTGAACTGAGCTCTGGGCTCATCGTGTGCTTCTCTTGGGGCATCATGTTACACGGCCATCCCTAGAGTTTCATAGCTTGTGGTATGCTAGGTTAGGCTGGGAACTGTCCGCTATGTGCACCGTGGTACAGTAGGTTCAAACGGTATATCGACAACGGTCGTGCGGCTAATTACTCCGTACCATGGCGGTTGATGTGTTACGTTCCAACGGTCGACGGTGATCCCAAGGCTTAATTCCATGGTGCTAACCCCCAGACGGGCCAGAACCCATGTCGGAGCTGATGTAACGCCGATATTACAAGGATAATCTTGAGGCTTCGTTCGTCAAAGTTGCCGGGCTCATCGACGCCTGGGCCAAGTCACAGAGCAACGCTTGATATGCTTCCAGTCGCCGGCAGGGCCATGCCGAACCCAGAGGCTCTGAAACGCTTCCCGTGCGTAGCTTTTGTGAGTACGTTAGCACGTATGTCGGTTTCGTTTATTTCTGTTCGGCACTTGCTTGGATGACCTCTCGGTGGGCGGTTTTAAATTAGAGGAATGCGTGCCAAATATCTCAAACCCACCTTGTCGCAGCGGACTTACCTTAGTCCATCTCCAAGCTCCGTGTGAAGACCAAGCTACCAAGCTAAACAGCAAAACCGGTCAAAACAGCTGCAGCCTGCAGATCAGGCACGCAACGGTTGTTTCCAACATGAACAACTATCTTAACGTTACAGCCAAAGAAAACGGTCCGTCTTTCTAGAAGCTCCTGTGGCGGCGGGAATCGCGCGCGGCTTCGTCATGCGCGGCTCGACCGGACTCACCCACCAGCTCTGCCCAACCTTGGCGCTGTCCTTTCATCTCACTTGCACTGAGCCTCGACTGTTAGTTAGTGGGCGCTTCAAATATGTAGGAGATGGTAACTCTGCCCTGAGGCCTGAAAAGGAAAGCCCATGATATACTCCGTAGCGTGTCCTTCATTCGTCGTTGGATCGCTATGCTTTCATCTTCATCAAAGGGCCCAGGGGCTTACCCGTTCACCCTGGGCTGTTTCATGTTGCTACCAACAAATGGACCAGGATGTCTGTTACACGTCTCAGATTGCCAATTTCCAGGTCAGTCAGTTCCCTTGATACTGTACTGTATCCTTACCGCCCACGGACCTGGCAAGATTCCAGAACGGGAAGCTTGCTATATCCCTGAGGCTTATGCGCATCTTAGACAGAGTCGTATTCTATCAAAATATCGGGATTCGGAACCGCTGGCCGTTGATGCGAGGCTAGGGCAGAAATCTGTTCCGCTCCTTGACCATACTGGCCATGCTAATACTCTTAATGGTCGACATAAGACGTGAAACATCAAGGATTGATGTAGTATTTTGGGTTTTTTGTCAATCTCAAAACGCGCTGTTGAGAACCTCGCTCATGGACGTCCAATATTAGAACATAAGGCATTGGGAACTCATTTCGAAGGGTAACTTACCCGGGGCTACCTTGGTTGATATCCGTGTTCTTATTTGAGTTCGGTAGTAAATAATACATAATAAACTTTTGATCTCACCACGGCAACGATACGTCTGGCTGTCGAACATTGCCCATGGAGATTCGAGCAAGGGACTCACCGCCGTTGGAATTGTCTCTGTTTCTGTCATGTTGAGTTTCGTGGTGGGAAGGCTCACCAAGATAAGTTGAGTGATGGCTGGGCACAAACTGCCACGTAGTACTCTGAACTGTAAGGACTACAAAAATTATCGACACTCAGCTTCGTGGAGTTCTCTAACTTAACTAGTCATCACGAGCTCGTCATCCAAGACCAAGCATCTCCATCCGTAGCAGCGGGCCGTTGGGCTTCCCGTGACACTGGCGCCAGTCTCAAACTAACGACCTCCATCATCTCGGTGACGTCGGTAAGAAATGTTTTGGTGCAAAAGAGATGTGGTTTGCTGGCACAGCTCAGAAGAGCTCAAAATAGACGTCTATTCTCAGGTATACGTGCCTGGATCAAACGTCACCCAGCTTTCTAATCGTTGTGACGGGTATGCAAATGCGTGACATGACATGAAGCAGGCTGCTGCTGCTGCTGCTGATCATGTTAGCATGGCGGGATGGATGGATGGATGGATGGGAACACACCAAGTGCTCAGTACCAGGCTCGCTCACCGAACCAGGCAGTACGTATGAGGTAGCATCTACCTGTTGGTGGGGGTCCTCATCTTCAAGCCCAAAGAGCCCAAATATTCACACGGGCGAAAAGAGTTGGAGCCCTTCTGGCGGGGACAGACGGGGCCTGAGGTGGAGGGGCAAAGCTCTCAGAGAATCACAACATCCACACTCAAGTCGTCTCGCTCGGCTCGACCTCCCCCGCCAAAACTTACCTCCAAACCTTCAAAACCTCGTGTCGGATCCTCTCCAACACTTTTTGCAGCATCTCGTCAACATCCTCTCTCTTCCCCTTTGCTCCTTTCAGTTCCTTCCATCACAATGTCGTGGCAAGGTCAGTCTCTTCCTCGTCTCTCTCTCTCTATCCCCCGCTTCTTGTTGCTCCTCATCACCGCCTCTGGATAACCCCACCTCAACCACGAATTTGATGACTAGGAGAAGCTGACATGGTGGTTGTTGCGGTTATGTAGCATACGTTGACACTAGGTAAATGCTACAACCCTCTCCTGGTCGTGATCACGGCCTGCTACTGCGCAAATGCTGACCTCGACCGACACAACAGCCTCGTTGGCACCGGCCGAGTCGACAAGGCCGCCATCATCAGCGCTGCCGGCGATAGCGCCTGGGCCACATCCACCGACTTGCAGGTACTGAACTTCTCCGACTAGGCGCCGATAGTTCCCTCATCACTCTATGCGCTGTCTCTGTCGATGCTGGTAGCTAACTCTATCTTCTCGGCTATAGCTCCAACCCCAAGAGATGAAGGCTATCTCCGCCATCGTTAGCGGTGACACTGCCGCCAAGGACAAGGCTTTCAGCGAGGGTCTATTCATTGCCGGCAAGCGATACGTCGTGGCCCGAGTCGAAGGCCGGAGTCTCTACGCCCGATCGGTATAAAACACCTAGCCCCAGTCCTTCACCGCACGTACTGACCAACTTCACCCCAAACAGGGTCGCGCGGGTATTTGTGTTGCCAAGACCACCCAGGCTATCGTCGTCGGCCACCACGACGAAGAGAAGAGCGAGACGCAGAACGCCGGTAACGCCACCTCCACCGTCGAGGGCCTCGCCGATTACCTCATTGGCCTCAACTACTAGTTAGATATTACAAGGATGGGGCAGGATTCCCTTGAGAAGCGTCAAGAACGCCGTCTGCCAACGGCAACGATAGCAGCTGCATTTGTAACGAGCTTATGCTGAGAGGGTGGTCTTTGTTTTAGAGTACTGGGCGGTGAACCTACGCATCTGCGGGCGAGGAGGACATGTTTTTGGTTGGTAACGAATCGTCCTTGCGAGCATCTGTTTCTACACGGTTCTACATATAGGCAATCCAAGTGCCCTCCAGATCTGTCCGCCAGTCTTGTCCCAAATAACATTTGTTCAAGGCCGAACAACCCAACACTCCGATGTCCTTGACTGTCGTTCTCCGTTGCGCCTGTCGAAGCAATTATCGTGATATAGAGCACTTTTACCCCCTCCCAAAGTGAAGAGACCAATCATTCGCTTTATTAACGCCGATCTCGGGATTCCCAACCATTATGTTCCTCCCCGAACTCCCCAATATCACCTATCAAAACAGGGTGGCTTCTTCTGAACCACTACAAGTGACGGGCAGAGCCACTGTTGATGCGCACTGGGCCCATCACAAGCCCGTATGTTATATCCCAGCAAAGCGTAGAGTTGTCTAGACAGGAAGCTCAGCATTCCGTCGACCGAGGCCTGCCCGGTCGACGAGCATACCGATATAGGGTCCAACAACTGGCAAGCCACGCGCGAAGCCGGCAATTGTTCCTAGGAAGTCGCCAAATAAGATGACTATGCCGTACGCTTCGACGAGGAAACCGATAAAGGTCCACCTCATAAGGATGAGAATCAGACCCAGGAAGAAGGCGGCTGTGCCTTTGGCCTTTTGCTTGCGGGCAAAGAAGAGAAGTGTCTTTTGGGGCCCAATGATGATTGTCAGGCCAATGAGGAAGAGAATCTGTTCGTAGGTTGCTGCGTTAGCGTTGTTCGTCTCGGTCTGTGTCGCTCGTGGGTTCGGAAAGGGAGGGAGAGTCGTACATTTCCCATGGCAAGCCTAACAACAGTCAGCGTCATGAAAGATGTCCAGAAAAAGACGTTGCAGACTTACATGGCTCGATCAAAGAACATCATGACACCTCCAATAAGAAAGAAGCCTCCTACATGGTGAAGACGACTTGTCAGTTCTCATGGTTCGCATTGCGCCGAAGCACACGAGCACGCGCATACCTACCGCCAGAGCAGAAGACGACTCCAATCTCTAAAACCGCCAGTCAGCATTTCTATTGCATCTAAGGGTAGCCGATGCGCCGTAATCCATCGGAAGCAGCGTCGCAGTTGAGCAAGGACGTGCATGGAGCTGGTCGCAGGGACGGACGTACTCTGGGTATCCGACAACCACATCGACGACATCTTAGCGATTAGATGCTGCTTTTCGTCCTAGGGAATATCGAAAAAGAAGATATTTGGGAGTATAATCGCCAAACGAGGATAATGAGATCCGGTTGCGAGGAGAGGAATTGGTGCGGAAGAGTTGAATGGCTTTGACGAATGCTTCGGTTTTTTTGGTTCTCGTTGTACTGAAGTGAAGGTACACGTGGTTATCAGCTCTCCTACTCTCCCGTCATTTCCAGCGATTGACAGGGCGGCCTGCCTGAGCAAGGGGGATTGATCGTCCCCTAGAACTGGCGCGCGGCTATTGGCTGCTTCCCGGTAATAAAGTGGGTGAGCGAGCATGCAGTAGAAATTTCGACGCGGCATGGATTTTTACGACACTTGCTTCTTCATCCAAACATACTATCTCGCAATGGATCTGAATACGACAAAGCGGGTTACCCGATAAACGTCTATTCTGATCCTGCGGCAATTGTAATATGATTGACTGCATCAGGTAAGGTATCACGCATGACAAGAAGTTTAACCAAGAGGGAACCTCGTACGCCGTGATGCATTTCCATTGCATATCTTGCTACACAGCTACCTACTTCATCTTCGTTTCCTCGGGAAACCACGAATCTTGTAATATCAATCAAGATGACAGATGCCGATGCCTCACAAGCAGCCCATCTGTCCCTGCCGCGACGGCCAGTGGCGTCCTTCGCCCTGGCAACTGAGACACGTCCCTCCTCCATACGTTCTCGGTAGTCTGTCGACCTAGGCAGAGAGCAAAGTCCACACGATCGCGATTAAGCCGGAGCGTCAATTGCCATCCCTTGGTCGAAAGGCCTAGGGTGCATAGTTGGGGTTTGACTTTGTCGGTCGGACACCGTCATCCATTTTTAATCCTTATGTCTTTGTGATACCTTGTAGTTCCTTGCGGCAGATGTGATAGTGGCATGTGTGTGGTGCAGTTTCCTGGATTAGTTACAAAGTAGCCCGTGTTTTGAAACGAGCGTGCTTGGTATTTCACGCTCACTTCAGAACGGTGTGAGCGCCACGAGCCTCGAGGTACTGCTCAGCGGCACCCTGGGGAAGAGTCCTGATGAGGCCAAATATCTCCTTGTTGTGATACCTCAGCCGCGTCTTGGGGTCGAGATACGGCGCTGGGAGGCCCGTCACATCGCAGTAGTGCTTGTTATGTGCAAGTGACGGCGCTGACTCGATATTGGTGTATGTAGCGCTAGGAGCTGAAGCGGCAACGCCTGCCGGTCTGTTGAGGCTCTTCTCAAGCACGAGCTTGGACAGGCTTCGCGACGCTTGGGCGAGGTTTGGAGGCTGGTTCCCATTCTCGGTGGCTGGCGTCGAGGTCCCGCTCGTTGAGAGCCCATCGTCGGCTGGTGTCGCGTTGCCGCTCACGTCTTGCGGTGTACCCATGGCAGAAGCTTCCCGTCGAGATGCATCGCCCATGATAGCTTTGAGGTTCTTATTTCGGCGCTGGTTGGGCTTCCATGTCGGATTGCGGAAGCTCTTGTGGATGGAATGGATGTCGAGCTTCTCGATGAGCTCCAGGTGGGCGATCTGCGCCTCGGTAGGAGCGGCCATTCTCCCTGGCTGTGTGATAGAAGTTGTGTTTAAAATGCGGGTGATAGTTATCGCTGTGCGGGTCTGTATCGTAGATATTCTGGTTAACTAGACTGTTGACGCTGAGCGTAGCTTTCCAGTTGGATCGGACCTCGGATATTCTGCCGCGCTTGACCGCGTTTCGTAATCCGAGAAGGGACGTGTGCAAGTAAACAACAAGTGCCCCTCCATCTCAATCAACATTGGATCGAGTCTTCACCCACCGAAAATGGTATTTATTATGCACCTCACGGCGTTATAAGATAAAACACTAATATACGAGGTTAGGAGAGCCCACACGAGCATCAGCAGAACCTATTGCTGTCCCGTATCATCACCAACGTGGTATGCATCGACGGAGCGTAACCTCGAGTACAAGTCAATTAACGAGCTGTAGGAGAAACTCAACGAAGCCGTTGTTGTTATGAACAAGAGCCTCCAGGTATGAAACTTGTCTCTGTACCTGATCAGTGCGCTAAGTATCTCCTATAGGATATTAATATCCAAAACATGAACGTCGAGCTGGTTGCCCAGATGTTCAAGAACTACCAGTCCAATGTTCTATTCCACCTCGAGGGTAAGTCGTCGAGTGTTCATTCATTATGGATTCATCTCTTACCGTTCTGATAGCAACGGATAACCTGAAGCCTCCAAACTGAGACACAAATGAATGGCTTGGCGCTGGGTATATTGGCGCGTGAGATAGCCTTAAACGAATGTACATGAAGTAATATTCGGGCAGAGAAGCACGGCGGCATTACCTAAGTTATTATGAAGTACTATTGTTATGTAACTTTATAGCACCCATAGAGGGGATCAAAGTAGCCCAGTCTATAGGTTACTCTGATCCCCTCTATGGGTGCTATAATGTTACATATTGATAGTAATAACTTAGGTAATGCCGCTGTGCTTCTCTGCCCGAATATGCTATGAATGAGACTTGACGAGAAAGAATCGAGAAACGGCCTGTTAGCATATGGAGTTCAATCATATCTATTGAAAATATTTGAGCCTGGGTAGTAGACAAAGGGACGCTCACGCCAGGCTATCACGTCTCAGAGGGAGCAGCTTCAGGCACAAGGATGCTCTGCCAGAATATACAATACCATTTCCAAACACCCAGTATTTTAGTATATTTTTCAATCGCTCGTGAAACTGCAGGTATTCGATCAAACTATCCCCAAGGCTTTGTCCATATTCCTCCATGCTCTGCTGAGTCTGTACCTGAATATTACTCCGTGCCGTGGCGTAGAGTGGATCCCCCAGTTGCAGCATGTCACGTCCCATCATCAGCCTTGCAGCCTTGCACCTTCTCAACCTCTTGACGACCAAGCTCCAGAATCTCGCGAGCCTCACACTAATCGGCCACCAAATTTGAGGCGTTGGTCATCATCGAATTCTCCCTTTTCCCTTCCTTTACTCATCATGGTTTCCGCCCTCTTTTGAAATCCTCCAACCACACTCTTAAACATGGCGCCTTCTGCCGTCGACGAGCCCGCCATCAAGGCGTCCGATCCGAAAACCTACCCTCCCGCCAAGATATTCCCCGTCAAGGAGACGCGATTTGAGAACTACATTGAACCCTCGAGCGATGGTCGGAAGCGTGCACTGGAGGAGCCCGGCGGCGCAGCTATCGTTATCGACAATGGTGAGCCTGATGCGCAGCTTGTCACATCCAGAAGCTAAAACGTATCTTTAGGATCTTCCGCCGTGCGCGCCGGCTGGTCTTTCGACTCGAAGCCGAGTTTTAGCATCCCTCCTATAATGGCCAAATATCGCGATCGAAAGCTCGGCAAGACCTTTTCTTTTGCTGGTTCTGATTGCTACGCCGACACAACCGCCCGAGGCCATATTCGAAGCGCCTTCGAGGCGGGCGCTGGAATTGTCAGCAACTGGGATGTGATGGAGCACGTGTTGGATTACATCTTCCTCAAGCTTGGTATGAATGAGGCGGATGGTGCCATTGAGGTGCCTATCGTCATGACTGAAGCCGTCGCAAACCTTCCATATTCGAGAAAATGTAAGTGGAACCCCTGCGTCGCGCGCGCCTCAAGCTGATTCCTTAAAGCCATGACCGAGATCATATTTGAATGCTACGGCGCACCTTCACTGGCTTACGGGATCGACTCTCTCTTCTCGTATAGACACAACAAGGGCAAGACTGGGCTCGTAGTTTCATCATCCTACACGTCTACTCATGTGATCCCCGTATACAACTCCAAGGCAATGCTCGCTCAGGCAACAAGATTGAACTGGGGAGGCTACCACAACGCCGAATATCTGCTAAAACTCATTCGATTAAAATACCCAGCCTTCACTGGCAAGATGAACGTCTCACAAGCGGAGCACATGCTTCAGGATCACGCCTACGTCTCTCAGAATTACGATAACGAGTTGAAGGGCTACCTTGACTGGACAGGCTTAGAAGACCGCAACATCGTCATCCAGTACCCATACACGGAGGAAGTGGTGGTGCAAAAGAGCGAGGAAGAGCTGGCCCGGATAGCCGAGCGCAAAAAGGAGAGCGGACGGAGGCTCCAACAACAGGCTGCTAAGATGCGCCTTGAGAAGCTGATGAAGAAGGAGCAGGATCTAGAATACTACAAGGACCTCCAAAGGCGCATCACAGACCAGACCAAGAAGGAGACTCGGCGTTTACTCGACGCCGGCGACGTCAAAGATGAGGCTCAATTGGAGAAGATGATCAAGGAGTTGGAAAAAGCTGTCAAGAAGGCCCGAACAAAGGACGTGGGTGGCGACCCCGAGGAGGAACAAGAACAGCCCAACTTTGATCTCCTCGAAGTCCCCGATGACCAGCTCGACGAAGCCCAGATCAAGCAGAAGCGCCAGCAGCGCCTGCTCAAGTCGAATCACGATGCCCGGGCCCGAGCCAAGGCTGAGAAGGAGGCAGAGAAGGCGCGCGTCGCCGAGGAAGAGCGCCTAGACAACGAGCGTCGCGATAACGATCTCGAAGGCTGGCTCGACGACAAGCGCCAGAAGCGCGCTGAGACGTTACAGAAGATGAAGGAGCGGGAGCGTCTCAAGCAGGACCTTGGTAACCGCAAGTCCCTGGCCTCCCAGATCCGCATGAAGAGCATCGCCAATCTCGCCTCGGACCAACCTACAAAGAAGCGAAGGCGTGGCGGTGACGATGATAACTTTGGCGCCAATGATGACGACTGGGGTGTCTACCGCCAGATTGCCGTGGGCGATAACAGCGACGACGAGCAGGAAGAGGAGGACCTCAACTCAACGCTCAAGTCCCTCGAGCAGGACCTCCTCCGCTACGACACCAATTTCGATTACGAAAATACGCACGAGGCCCAGTCGGACTGGTCAAAGTCTCTCCTACACGCCTTCGCCCGTGGGCCTCGCCCCTTCGACCAGGGTTCCCAAGCTGAGCTCAACCAGATTCACCTCAACGTGGAGCGCATCCGTGTACCCGAGGTGGTATTCCGCCCCTCCATCGCGGGTGTGGATCAGGCCGGCATCGTCGAGATTGCCGGGGACATCTTGAACCAGCGCCTCGGCGCCGTGCCCAACCGGGATGAATTCCTGCGCGACGTCTTCCTGACCGGCGGCAACACCCTTTTCCGCAATTTTGACGACCGCGTCCGCGACGGCCTTCGTGCCCTGCTGCCCGCTGACTCTCCCCTCGCCGTGCGCCGCGCCGACGATGCCCTGCTCGACGCGTGGAAGGGCGCGGCCGGATGGGCCGGGACGCCAGCATGGAAGACGGCCAAGATCTCGAGGGAGGAGTATCAGGAGAAGGGGCCCGAGTATATCAAGGTAAGATGCCTGGTTAACCAAACCGCAACTGAATCTCCGCTAACTCGTCATCCAAGGAGCACGACATGGGCAATTCTTATGTGTAGAATGTGTGGTATTGATGGAGAAAGGGAGTTAAAAGCGGGTGTGTTAATGAATGGTAGATATCATGGCTATTGCAATTCTCAACCTGCGTCAATTAAGGATTTTATTCCATCTTCCAAGCTCTGGAATTGTTTTACCAGCACTAGATGTTACGAGCCTCGCCAAGTCCGCGCAACTGAATGGTAAAAGACATGGCGTAGAAAAAAATCGCCTGCCTCATCGCAGCCAAGCCAGCTCAGTCGGCGAACACTGTGGTCCTGGTTTGATAATCCTTGTTCATGGATACCTAAATACCGCACGCAGTAATGACACCCGAAACAAAACCACAAGTGTTGCACAAGTTTAAATGTAGGACCCCAGATCATCAGTGGACCTAGGCTGAAATAGAACAAAGAAGCCGGAACGCCACTCCTGTATAACATCATCACCAACAGTCATCTTCAACGCCGTGATAAACATGAGCTCTTCCAACGGGGGGGATATCATTGCGGTCAAATCGCTGGTGGTTGTGCAGGCGCTTCTTCCGGCTGCTGTAATTGCTTGTTAATTTCATCGGCTGTCCTCGTGTCCTCGGTATGGGGCTCAGGCTTGAACTGAACGCTAGAATACTGATGCCGCTCGGCCATCTGTTCTTGAGCTGCGAGGCCCGCAACGGCCTGCGCAACGGCTTCGAGAGGCGTTCCTGCGGCTGGATTACTAGGCTCAGGATCGGGAGCGCTTGTGGCCGGGCCAGAAGGAGGGGGTGCTGTGTGGGACAAGTTGACGTTTGGTGGAGGCGGGGGAACATCGCCTTGGACATCCACCAGTCGCGCTTGCAGATGAAGAACATATTCGCGAAGCGCATAGTTTTCCGACTGCATAGTCTTGAAACCTTGTTCCATCTCCATATAGTCTCGTACTTGTTGCTCGAGCTTCTTGATATAGCCCTCCTTGCGCTGCCGGAAGGCTCTCTGAAAACGATATGTTAGTCAAGTCAATTTACAATCGTCGAACTCCTAGAACGCATCTACAGAGCGACCGCCATATTCAACTCACTTGAGCGGCTCGGTTTTGCGCCGCGCGCTTTGACTGGGACAGCTCTCGCTTCGCTTTGCGACCGTCGCTGGATTCATCCATGTGGACGGAAAGTGACGGTGCAGGAGCAATCGTGGCGGTCGATGGGCCAGCAGAGGCGCCTGGACTGTGGCCAGACGGGGGCGCAATTGGCATCATATTTGCGGTTGGCGCGTGGTGCGCAAGGTTGTTGGTTCGAGCGCGGAGATCGGGATGAATGTGAGCTTCAACTTCGGTCTTAGCGGCTACAGGCCGTGAGGATTCTTGCGTAGGAGCAGACAAGTGGTCAAATCCATTCGACGACCGCGTAGGAGCAGGTTGCAGCGGCTGGTTTCTAGGATCGCGAGGCCCAGGAGGTGCGGAAGAAGGTGACGTCGCGTCGTGATTCTTGAGTAGTTCGAGCTGTGCGCGCAGGTGCTGCTCTGCTAGGAGGGGTTCCGGTGTTAGCCAAGCTGCGCTCGGGAGCAACCCAACAGCAACTGAACGTGAGCGACAAGGCGAATCGATCAAGAATCTTCAGTTCAGCAGGCGATAAAAGGAAAGCTATATCCGTAAACTCGGAATATTGACATGCGCTAAGACGCGACAGGGATGATGTCAGGCAAAAGGCATTAGGATCGCGATAGATAGAGGGGGAAGGGCGTCTAGAGATGCGCGAGATTTATGATGCAAGAGAGTCCGACGACAGCAGAGCGCACTCCAAAACAAAGCGACCGAGAGACAGAGAAGAAAGAGAAAGTTGATGGGACTGACCTTGATTATTGGCGCCGTTGGCAGAGGAGTTCTGCATGCTTGAGCTCGGAGGGAGGAGAGTCTGACTCAGCATTCAAGTAGCTGGAGGTGTATGCACCAGGGCGCGGCGGGCGATGATTATTACTACGAGGGGCGGGCGAGACGCTGACGAAGAGGAGGAGAATGCCGATGAGTGGTGATAGGTAGGTTCCAAGGGCGGGATTATGTAACCTGGGGGCCTGGATCCGTCCGAGGCGGAGGAGGGTGAGGAAGGGGAGGAGGGTGATGAGGGTGGAAAATGGCGTGGCTGGGCCGGGGATAACTAGGGTCTCTTGTCGCTTGTTGCTCGCTTCTTATGTATGTTCAAGATGATTTGCTGTGTTACTCCGTACTGTTCCGTGGCATTCACCAGCTCTCGCCCAATGAAGCGAATGCTCGAGTCCAAAAAGGTGAGCCGAATTGTTCTGTCTGCCTCTGTCTGAGTCTCTCCAAGCTCTCTCTCTCAACTCAAGAATTAGAGACGCGTCGGTCGAAGAAACCGATATGATGGCCGATTGGCAGATGGAATTGAGCCCAATCCGAAGCAAGAAGCCACGCGAATTCCGGTAAACAAGGAAAATGACACCTTGCCCTGAGATAGGCTCGTTAAGCAGAGGGCGACGCTGGCGCGTATAATTACAGCAGAACTGGCGGCGATGGAGCTCGCAATCGCAACAAAAGCTGACTGATGAGGTGAGGAGGGGACTGGTGTAGATGCAGCAGGCAAAATGGTTTGTCAGCAGCAAGGTCAGCCTGGAAATGACTTGAATGGCGAATGTCCGCGCCAAGAAGGCGCCAGTGTGAGCATCGAGTGGGGGGAAGGGGAAAGAGAAAGGAGCTCGGACCATTTTGCTCACGCCGACAGAGGCCGATACCCGATGCGGAAGTCTTTCACACTTGAAAAGACCAGGAATAATAACTAAGAAATTCCACTCGAAACAGACAGACCTCGCTTAGTTCACTAGGTAGGTAATTAGTTATGATTCAGAGACTGACTGACTGCGTACTCGGCTTCAGCAGGGATCAATCTTCAAGTTCGTACTCCGTACTCTGGACAGTCTGACAGTAGGATAGACTTGGCCATCCCCGTGGGCACCGAGTGAATCACTTACTGCAGTACCCCCAAGCATTCTGCTACTTCGCGAATGAGCCATAACACACAGAATGTAGCATGGCTACGTATCCGAGTACTGTATTCTCATCATCGTCATCATCGGTTATCAGTCACAGATCCTCCAAATGACCCCCGCATCTATCTCCACCGCGCTTCTGCAGCTTGGACCTCGAGATCGTTTGGCTTGACCGAGCCAATGGATTCGGGGCCACTCCCGCGCATTCCGGCCTCTTCGTCAAGTGCTCTTCCGAGAGAGAGAGAGATGCCCAGGGAGTCAGGGAGCCTCTGAATAGGCTAAATCGCTTCTATACCGTTTTACTGTTCGTCCATCTTATTTGTTACTGTGTACGTGATATGTGTGTGAGTAGTGTCCATCTCGCCGCATCCTAACTACTCCGTAGAAATGAATGCAATTCCACCACTAATGCTACTTATCGGGTTATTGAGGAATAGCTTGACTTGGTTATCGGCTCTCGTTGTTGACGGTAACATCTTTCGAAGCTATTCATACTATCTTTTTTGAGGTCAAAAGTAAAGATGTTACTGGATACCCAGATTTCCACACTATTTAGCATGCCTGTCATGTATTTTCCATCCTCGCCTCTCACTCCTATCCGCTAGTCTCATTCACCTTGTTTCTTCACAGCAGGGTCGACCGCACACTTCATCGCCAACGCCTTTCTCTCATCCTCTCCTCTACCATGATCCTCCTCCGTCACTCAAGCCGCCTCCCCTCATTCTTCCGTCACGCTTCAACGGCTGCCATGGCCCAGCCGCGCTTCTCCGCCGGCACCGACGCCGCGAGCGTCACTCCCACTCTCAAGACTTTGCTCACATCTGAAGGAGGCCGTTGGACGCTGGCCAAAGATGGTGCAGCACTGGAGAGGCAATTCAAGTTTAAGACTTTTGCGAAGACTTGGGTGAGTTTGCAGCTGCTGGCTGATTTATACTCGAGCTACCATTTTGGGCGGACGTATCTGGCGATAGCAAACTGCGTTAGAGGGTGTGTGAATAAAGCTAATGGCATAACCAGGACTTCATGACAGGCGTGGCACTGCAGTGCAAGATCAAGAACCATCACCCCGAATGGTCCAATGTAACTTCTCCTGCCTTCTATATCTCATCTACCTCCTTCTAACCACATCAATCAGGTCTATAACACGTCTTTCGTCCGCTGGACAACGCACAGTCCCGCCGGTCTCTCCGCCAAAGATATTGACATGGCCGCCGCATGCGACGCACTCGCCGCCCAACTCGGCGAGCTTCCTCCGGAACCCGAGTCTGAGATCCCGGTCGAGACGGAGGAGCAGAGCTGTGCGGTCCGGGGTCTAGCTGACCGGGCTGCAGGGGCCGCGGGGGATTGCTGCACGCCGAAGAGCAAATGATCTCTAGATATTGAGAGATCGTCATGGTAGAAACAATTATATGGTGTTTACATTTACATAGTAATAGACTTCGCGCTTGAGTTGCGGTCAATTTTGTGGGTTTGTCATAGTAGAACGGCTATTAGTTGCTAATACAAGAATCCTCTTTAATAGTATTACACCAATTTCACATACCAATATAACGTTAGCAAACTTGGACCAATAGCGCAAGGTCAACGAACGACGTTGTTATTAGGTAAATATGTCTAATGCCTTTCTCCCGGGCGTAGGGTTTTTTTATATACAAAGCGCAAAAAGTCGTTCTTAGTTCAACATCCCCAAACGCCATGCCAATGCTCGAGTCGCCAGTGTGGCGACGGAACCATGTATGCCACGCTGGACAAACAGTCTAGGTCTTCATGATCAACATCCTCCTTCTCTTGAATTCGTCAGGCTCCTAGCTTGGTTGGACTCGATCCACCGCAATCGAGAGTGACCATCCTTGCCAGGTTCCGTACAGCAGTCTATCTATTGCTGCTTCTGGGCCTTGAGGGCAGCGAGCTTCTTCTCGCGGCGGCGCTTGTGAGCCTCAGCACCGGCCTCAGTATCCAGGCAGTAGTCCCACCAGCGGAAGCTAGAGGCGTAGTTGCCGATAAACTTCTCGTGGTGAAGATCGTGGTGCTCGGCGCCGGCCCAGACGGGGAGGAAGTGGCGCAGGCTCCATGGGAAGTCGTAGCCGCTGTGGGCATCGATGGCCTGGAAGAGACGGAGGGTGATCCACACATACATGGTGAAGAGGTGGAGGTCACCAGTTATGGTGAGGAGCAGAATAGGAGCGCCGACAACGCCGATGCCGAGGAGGGCGGTCTCGATGGGTGAAGCGTACTCAGCGGCAAGTCCAAAGGGCGCAGAGTAGGTGTGATGCATCTTGTGGATAGCTTTGTAAAGGGGACCGTAGTGCAGGGCGCGGTGGAACCAGTAGTGCCAAGCATCCTCCATGATGAAGCAAATGGTAATCTGGATGGCCATCTTCCAGACAGAAGGGAAAGGCACGCCGTACTCCATGCCAAAGTAGGTCGCGATAGGGTGGAAGAACCAGATCTGAGGAAGCTCGGCCGTGAAGTGGCTGACGAGGACGAGGGCGGCGCAATCCCACTGCTCTTTGAGGGTGGGCATCTTCTGGGACTGGATCTTGTAGCGGTGGAAATAGGGGATTTTATCCATGATCATGTAGGGCACGCAGCGGCCGAAGTAGACGGCCTCGTGGAGGACGAAGCTCATAATGCCTGTGGCGATAGTATCATTCTGCATGAAAAGGTACCAGGCCTGAGTCATGAGTTAGTATCGTTGGGTTCGTGGTATCGCGGCGTAAGAGAATCGGATCAACATACTGCCCACAGCTTCTCGAGAAAATTGAGCTGCACATTGTACTTGGAAACCTCCTCGAGGACGACAAAGTAGTCGTTCGTTTGGTTGAACGACTTGACAGTCGAATTACTGCAGGAAAATACTATCAGAGCGTGTTCATGAAGGAGTGGGAGAGGATTGGCGCATCCCGCCGATAGTACCAGGGGCAAACTCACAGCATATCCATGGTGAAGGCAAACTTGAAGGAAATTCAGTCAAGAAAAGAGGCCCGGGAAGACTAGGGCTCTAGGGAGAAGACACCAGGAGGCACCAACTATCCGGTAGAGTCGTCGAAGAAGGCGGCTCGTGAGAGAAGGGTCGGTGATGGCGATGATGGAGAAAGGAAACGGGATGGTGGCTGTTGGGGAGGTTTTATCATTTCCTCTCCTCGATCGCCCCGGGGTTATCAATTTTGCACCCGTTTAAAACGGATATTCACACACATGTTCTCCGTCAAGGAGGGGCAGCTGCCACCCTCGCCGCCCACCGTCAGGGTACGTACCGCCCAAAAAACTCGAGGTTGCACCAGGAACAGCCGCCTCAACATTACATTCACACACACAAAATGTCCCTGAAAGGGCCACTCAGAAACGGAGGACCCCTGGCGCAGATTGGCCTGTGCATCGGCAGGCTCGATGGCAGATGGGCAGCAAAATGGTTCCAGAATGAGGCCACTGTCAAATTGCTCTCCCGGGCTTCCGGACCCAGCTTACATGCCGCCGCACCAGTTAGAACGTCTGAAACGTTCGACAGAATCGTTTGAAGTTGCTTTCCCAGGCTTGTCACCGCTCCAGATTTCGTATACGTATCCACGGATTCACGGGGATCTGACGGGAATTTCGAGATTTGCACTCGGATCATTCAGAGGCCCCTGAAATACAATTTTTTTTATACTGCTGGGGTGCAGGATGAGTAAGGGGAAACAAGCGCCCTCTGTTATAGAGCTCACAGCCCAATTGAAGGCGGTGAAGATCCAAATCAACTTCAATTTAGCAGCCGCCATGATTGTCACTAGGTGCCCGCCATTATCCCTTTTCCTCGCAGCGAATTGATCTAGAATTGGCTAAATAGCTCCTGAATACACCAAAACATCTATATCTACAGGCGACTATATCTATAAGTGGCTCTTTTTAAATTTCTTCCTATGGTCACCCTTAGGGCATTTAGAA
>JADDON010000454.1:0-63308 GCA_017140175.1 Fusarium staphyleae
GCTTCTTTATATATAAATAGCTAAAAATCAATAATTAATTCTGGTCGGAATAAGTCTTAGGCCTGGGCGCTAAGATCAGCTCGTCGTAACGAAAACTTGTCCTGACTTATCTTGCCTCCCCGTCAGTATTACTCTTAAGGCGCTCGATTTCAGTCGGGATCTGTCTATTTCACGCCTGTTTGCGAATCATGCTCGGAGCAAGATTTATTCGTCTGTGTCTCTCTCTCCGTTTCCTGACTTCACCACAGCCCGCCATGTTCCGCCTGAATCATTCCAACGCCGCAGCCCCGAGGCTGCCTCGCGACTTTCCCTCGAGCGGCTTCGAGCGGATCGACTCATCTCAGCTGGTAGAAGAGGAAAAGCTACCCTTCTACCGACGTCAGGACTACTATCCCATGCGTATCGGCCAAGTTATTCAAGGGAACTACCAGGTAGTGGCAAAGCTAGGCTATGGCACAACCTCAACCGTGTGGCTGTCTCGAGATCTCAGGTGAGCGCTATTTCGTCGCTGGAATTCGCCAACTGACTACTGCTATTCCAGAGACGACAAATTTTGGGTATTGAAAGTCCACGTCAATACCCTTAAACATAATCAAGAATTGGCCGTCTACAAACATTTGTCCGGCCTCGACTTGGATCACCCGGGTCGGCAGCACGTACGGCAATTCCAAGACACATTCAAGCTGAGTGGTCCCTATGGTGAGCATGAAGTCTTCGTCATGCCGCCACTAGGAATGAGTCTCAGGACCCTGCAAGAGTTGCAGAAAGACAATGTCTTCCAGCAGACTCTTGTTACGACCGCCCTCGACCAAACACTTCTGGGCTTGAACTATCTGCACGACGCCAATGTAACCCATACTGGTAAGCCGCCGAGCTGAGCCTTCTGCAACGTTGCCTGACTAACAAGACGGAGACATTCACTCGGATAACCTTCTCATTGCGTTTACTGATGACTCGATTCTCTCCACAGTGGAAGGTAATGAGCTTCACCAGCCGTCAGCGCGAAAGTACGTTGACGATACCGTTATTTACGTCTCCCAGTACGTGTTAGGAGGAGCTGGCGCCCTCACAATCTGCGACCTCGGACAGGCTCGCATTGGGAAGGTGCATCGCTGTAATGCGATGCCAGTGCCGTATCGCGCTCCCGAGGTCATTCTCGGCATGACTTGGGGGAACTCCGTGGATATCTGGAGCGTGGGGCTTTTGGTGAGGAAACCTGGCACTTTTTTCTTCTAGCACGGCTCACCTATCGCCTTAGGCCTGGGACCTCCTGCAGAAGGAAGGCATCTTTCGCATTTACGATCAATCTGAAGAGCTTAATGATGCTCACCACCTGGCTGCCATGACGGCACTTCTTGGACCGCCGCCGGATGTTTTTCTCAGGAGGAGCGACAAGACGAGCAAGTATTGGAATGCAGAGGGTGAGCGACGAG
This sequence comes from Fusarium staphyleae, assembly GCA_017140175.1. Classification (NCBI taxonomy): domain Eukaryota; kingdom Fungi; phylum Ascomycota; class Sordariomycetes; order Hypocreales; family Nectriaceae; genus Fusarium; species Fusarium staphyleae. Next base: position 1,434 of record JADDON010000454.1, read on the forward strand.
ACGCCTCTAGTTGTCATAATATTTGGTTTAGACCGCTAACTAAGATTTCTTTATTCCGTAGGTCACTGGCACGGTCCTGTTCCCCTCCCATCCGAGAGGAAAATCCAGTCTCTTGAAACAAACTTATCTGGGGAAGATAGGGATAAGTTTCTTGACTTTCTAGCAGGTGTCCTTACCTGGCTCCCTGAGAACCGGCTTAGTAGCTTCGATGCGTACTTTCATCCTTTGTTAAGAGGAGAAAGTAGCACTAGGTGATATTAGGATAATAAAGCTATGCGGAATTAGGTACTCGGATTCTTCGGTCGATTCGTCGGAAGAGCAATCTTCCGATACGAACCCAGCTTACGAATTAATCATGATTTTGACTTCGACTTTTCGTCTACATCACGCACCATCACCAACTGGAGTGGCAATGATCAGTGTGTTCTGGGTCGTGCGTTTCTCCAAAGTGCTTTCATTTGGGCTATTTAACATCCCGACGTCGATTACCTGGTGGCTAGCTCAGGCCCAGGGTCCCAATAACTAGCATACACCGAACATAGCACCAATCAGAGAAAGACAACACCGTTAGTAAGGGGTGAAAAGATTAGAAAACATCCGGAGCGGAGTTTAGGACGACAAAGACGCACCGTCGAGAATCCCTACAAGCGAGAACAGCAAAAAAGAGGGGGACAAAGTCAGAACGTCAGCGGGCCCAAAGGCTAGCATCGGCGTTAGTATTACCACTGGTGTTCTAGCAATCGATACTGGAGCTCTTATTCTGCCGTCGACGTCGGGGTCAGGTCAAAGAATATCGCGCAATAGGTGACACAGACAGGATGGATGACTGACAACGATCGGGCAGAAGATCCCTAGTGAATCAGGCAATGAGCGACTCTCTTGATCTCCCATCTAAAGAGGAGCGGAATTGAGCCATACTATATACACTATATAAAATGGGACGTGGTTGACCATTACTTCATTGTGATACTGGAAGAACACTATTGGCTTGCCTTCTCCAATTGTAACCAGACTCATAGTATATCTAAGAAAAGAAATCGAGCTATATGAGACAAGTACGTGGCAATGCATCTTGATATTGAATAACGTCCAACGCAAAGAACCTTCAAACTATGCCATTAGATTTTCTCTCAACGACGAATGGCTTGCAACCTCTTCTTCTGATTACAGTTTTATGGGTGAAACTGAACCTGCTATTTGGAATCTAACCACGAAGGCCTGCACAAAAATGTCATTCGCGGGCGGTAATATCCAGGTTCTCAGCTTCGACGCCGTCTCTGGATGTCTAGAAACTAATTGAGGCATGGCTAGACGAGTCACGTGAGGTTTTGTCACTTCTTAAGCGGAGCTAGCGTGGTCCAACCCTTTAGTATTAAGAAAAACAATCCGTTACCTCAAAGGTCGCTTATTCCTCCACGCTCTGGCCAACGCTGTCTTGCATTTCAAGGATGGATCGCCAAAATATACCGGCAGAGCATATCTATCGTCTCTCCCATCGGCCAGGAGAGTTGTTCTATTCAATGATTACTATTCCCGAACCCCCGAAGCCCATAGAAGCAAATCTCGAAGATCGCCCCTCCTCCCTCGGGATTCTTAACAAGCTGCCAGCCGAACTGCTTCTCGGGGTGCTCAGCGAACTGGATTTTCTGACCCTGACGCGATTTTCACGCGTTTCTGTTCGAGCAAGGAATCTGCTGCGGTCCCTTCCCGCATATCGAGATCTCATGAACCATGCACCAGATGCGTTAGCAGCCCTTAGTCAAACGAAACTTCTTCATCTTCATTCGGCATGCGACCTTCACGCTGCTCTTCGAACTGAGTGCTGTGCAACCTGTCTCAAGTATGGCGCTTACCTGTTTCTCCCAACCTGCGAAAGATGTTGTTGGCAATGTCTGCGATCCAACCTAACACGACGGGTGATTTCCCCGGCAGCGGCCGGTAGAACCTTCGCCCTCTCGCCAAAGATGGTCCAGCAACTTCCAATCATGTTTAGCATCCCTGGAACTTATGGCATTGGACGTAAGCCCGCGCAAAGATCACACAAGCTTGTGAGTGTAGGCGCTGCAAAAAAACTTGCCGTTTCAAAATACGAGTCTCTGGTAAATCTTAAAGAAGTCATTGCAAGAAGAAAATCCAGTGAGCAGAATGCCAACACAATCAAATACCTGGAGGCTGTCTTTTTGGACTATGCAGATTCGGATCCTTTGATAATTCCAGATCATGGGGGTATTGGAGACGACCCTTATTTTGGCATGGCATCTATCCCGTTCCCCTCTCTTCCAACTCGAGACGTTGTTGACATCGGGCTTTGGTGCAAGGGTTGCCAATGGACGTACGAGCGACAGAGGAATCAACGGCTACCAGCTCACCTCATTCCCAACATGGTGCCAGTCGGTTGTGACCCCGATCGTGTACTATTGGGCCTGGCAAGGCGAGGTCACTCAAGAATAGGACTTTTCGAGCATATTCAAAGTTGTTACGGGGTACAGAAGCTGCTTGGTGATAAACAAGTAGAGGGAAATTGAATGAATAGCGTTATCCTCGCAATTTTGATGACACAAGTCTAAAATATCGCAAGTTAGACATACATGACTGTGACCCTAACCCCATACTGGCACTCAGCGCCCTCGCCCGCTAATAGCATAATCCATAAGTAATTGATCACCTTCGCTGACGGCGCTGGGTGTACTCCGTGTTTGCCTTGCTTTCTGTAGGCAAGTGCTTCAAACAATAGTTGCGCGAAATCACATCATCGGCGTTCGTCCGGTCACATCGCAGGTTAGACTCGGCGTTATACAGCCGGTCACACTGTTTGAACTCGCCCTTTTGTCTGCACCCGCATTGATAAACGTGCCACATCTGAGTACACATGTTTGTGCGAGAAGGTCTTGGTGATTCGAGGACTTGTTATGCAACGTAGCTGCTGGATTCTTTTAGTGTCAGTATGGCAAGCGCTTGAAGACTTCGATTGACAGAGGTTGTGTACATACCAGAGTAGAACAGAGATTTCTAATAAGATCTCAGCGATTTGGGAAGGAGAGGAGAGTAAGGGAGGGAGTTGAAGTGAGTCGATGTTAGTTTTCAACAGGATTGACTGGCTTTTTAACTTGTACAACTTGACTAGCATATCTCCCGTTAGCATCGATCACAAGAGCGGCGGGTCCGTGACTTAATGACCACGATAATGGAATTGTCAGCGCGTAAACCAGCCTAACCTACAGGGAGGCCAACAGTTCACGGGGGCGCTTAGAATAATTGGTCGTGGATGATCGTGCTTAGTTTTGCATCTTGGCCACCTCTCATGAGGCTGAGGGCCTTCCTGTAACCCAAGACAAGATTGAAGCGTGTAGAGGAGGTACGCTTGCCAATGGGAAGGCCAGCTAAGAACTAGCGATGTTTTTTTTTAGGTGATAATCCATCAGGGCGCGTAAGATAAGTAGTCGTAGGCGCGTGTGTTGAGTCGTACGTCATGGCTTCCTCCATCTCCTCAGTGCCCACAAGACTGCAAGGCGTACCTTGCCCCACTTTGACCACGTGACAGACTAAGTACGAGAGGGGTACGAAAAGTTAGCTCAATAAAGCTATCACAGCCAAAATCACATACAAATTATTTTGAACTGAACAATAGCCACGCTCTCAATACCACAAGAGGCACAGGCCCTCAATGCCTATAACGACAAGAGCTTCATCAAGGAAAATCATAGCCATCAAATGCACCCTAATGAGCCGACCAACTGCCAAAGCCAGAAGCAGACTCAGTACGGCTGCCGTTTGTGCAATGTCACGATTTATAACAGTCAATATTGCTGGGACTTCTATCGCCGTGTAATTTAGGTGTGGCATCGAGTACCTTTCATTTGATGTATTTTAATTGGCCCCAGCCCCTCGTCGTGACCTGGTTGCAGTCTTGTGGGCACTGAGGAGATAGGCTTTCGACAGCGGCAACACATGCATTCGGTTAATTATGAGACATTTGGGGTGGGCCGTAGGGAAGGTTTAATATGCGGCGGTGGGAATTGTTACACGGGGTACGGCGTACCAATCATTGCAATGGTCTAATTGGGGCATTAGGCGCTGAACAAAATAGTGACCGTGCGCTAAGGGCTGCAGCACTGTAAGAGACCTAGCAGGAAACGTTATGGAGGACACTTCCTCCTAGTCTCTTCACTTGACATTGAGCTATTCCAAACCTTTGTTGTTGGCCATCGATTATTTTCTCTACATTGTGTTCTCGACGACAGAAAACCAGTATTTCTTGCAATGCCTTATACTCAGCTGGACTCAGGGGGGGTCGTCCCAAACGACTCCATAGAGATACTATCGCAATTAATCTCTGACGAGGAAGGGATGTACCGCGTCCGCTCTGGACAGCGCGTCTACTACCTGACTATTCCCAGCGATGTCTTCGACGAAGATACCATGTGCCGCCCCTACCTCCTCACTCCCCAATTATCCTGCTTGTCAGATATATCAGGGAGCAAGATCGCACTCTCGCGCAACGGGGACGGCTCGCTCGCCGTTACCGCCTCCGACGATCCACTGCAGGAGGTCACATTCACTTGGCACGAGAAGCGTATCGATGTGTTGTCCCTACCAAAAACAAAGCGCCTTAGATCTGGTGTTTTTGAGACTCTTTACGAAGGCCGACCAGCTGTCGCAAAAATCGCATGTTTTGAGTGGCAGATTCCAAGCCTCACCCGCGAGACGTGGGCGTATTGCGTCTTGACTCAATCCCAACAACCAGATGACGGCCTATCTATTGCACCTGAGTTCTTGGGCCACTTGACGGAGAACGGGCGCGTGATGGGCTTCCTCATGGAAAGGCTGGAAGGCAGGTTTGCGTGCTCGGATGACTTGGCACAATGCACAGCTGTGTTAAGACAGTTGCATGGACTGGGAGGTATGGGGCTTGTGCATGGAGATGTAAACCGATATAACTTTATTGTTGAGGAAAGTCATAACGGGTATGTTCGCTTAGTGGACTTTGAGCATGCACAAGACTATGACGAGAAGCTAGCGCAGGAAGAGCTTGAATCACTACATGCTGAATTAGCTGAAGAGACAGGACGTGGCTCAACTATTATTACATCAGTAACCTAGTTATAGCAGAACTTCTAGCTAATACAGAGCCACAATATCATACTCATGAGGAGCAGTCAAAGGATAGAATGTGGGGTGCTTACACGGGGAGACAGGCTGAAGAACAAGACATACTATGAAGAAATAAGTTATAGTAACACACATAAAGAGGGACACATTTCAGTTAATAAAGTTAGATTTAGACAGAACAGCGGCTTGAATGGTAGTGGGCAATTTTATCATTAGCTATATTGAATACTACTCTATAAAACTATGAGGTACACTTTGCCTTAAAGCTCTCTGTTAAATAAAGTAAATAATTAAAGAATAATACAATAAGATAAGATAGATCTCCAAGATGTCTGGCTTTTGTTTTGCAGAGATAGCTGCTGCTTGTAAGATAGGACGAGGGTTTGTAAATCGTGAAGTACTTCTGTAGATGATTCATATGAATATCCCCAAAGCTTCTCGATAATGGCCTTTGCAGGATTATCATGAGAAAGATCTGGCCGTTTACCGTTAGATAATGCCTTGGCGACGTCGTCATCCAATACCTCAGTATTTAAGCCATATGGTACCTTCCACTCCAGTACCTCATAGATAGCACTGCCTAGGGCGAATAACTCGCGATGCATGGTCCCAACATTGTGTTGCTGAGGGTTATCCGAGCCAGGTGGGCAGTAGCGATCCTCGCAACCGTACCAGTCAGTAGGATAGACATCCACTTGGTCCGAGTCCGCAAAATCGCCCAGCTTAAGGCACCAAGCGTCAAACAAAAATGCGTTACGAGTTGATAAGTCGCCCCAGATAATCCCTGAACGATGGAGATGCGCAACTCCCTCGGAGAACTGATGTGCCAGATGAAGCCGGATCAGCTGACTGGGAGGATTCTTATAAGTATCAATGATGGTGTGTCGGAGGCTGCCAAATGGAGATCGTTCTAGGCGTAATGCCCAGGCTTTCGGTATCGAATCTTGGCCATCAAGAACATCGATCTCGGGACCGAAACATCGGAGGATACGGTCATGCTGACCGAGAGCCTCATATATGCTTGCCTCTTTCTTTGTACTTTCATCTGACTCTGCGATATCCTTGCCTGGTCCTAGGGCCTGTTGTCCCTTATACCAGACAGTCCCGCCTTTCAGAACGAAGGGACTATCCCTGGCCAGCCCGGTGTCGCTCTCGTCCTCGACGGCATAGACAACACTATTTGCAGTCTGTCCAATAATATGTATCCTTCCATCTTCAATCAGCTGAGGAGCCATGACCTAATCCGCAATATTGTCGTGTTATATATGTGCTCGTTAAACAAGCTGTGGCAGGTTTGTAGAGAGAAATAGTATGGCCTGGTTGATAGACAAAAGGGTGGTAGAAAAGGATAGGTCTAAGATTGCTCGTCTCGCAGCAATTTGTCCAGGATTAAACCATCAATAGAACAGGACAGACGGTCTAGCGTAGTTGCGATATGAGTTGAATGCATATGCAGTATGGAACGAGGTGACGCGATTTGTTTATTGATACGCGTTAGCTTTACTGGTGATGACGTGGCAAATACTCGTAGTTATGTCTACTTTCCTGTAAGCGATATACCGACCAAATAGCGTCGCTCTTACGTTCGAGTTTATATAACCGCGCGCCAAACTTTTAGGCTCCAATAAAGAATACATCGTCTCAATCCTCCTCCTTACACCATCACCAGACCACTTTTATCAACCCGGGCGGCCCAAATCATGGAAGACGCCATTGAGCCGTTTACGCCGCCAAGCGCGGGCTGAATCGTCGCTACCGCAGTGCGCTATGTCACTCGGTGACGCCTCTGTTCATTATCCCTATTTCATACCCAATAGGAAGATTGAGTACGCTAAATATCGGGGATATAGTCGCGCATTCGTCAGAGGGTCAGTAAAATGAGGTCCTCTCACAGCAGGGTGCCGCCACGAGATGCCTGACTTTCCTCAGTCTGTGGATATCACAGTGACGACTAGGAAACTCATCCCCTTATCTATTCGAAGCGACCATAATAGAAGTCAAATCAGCAGCTATGTTTCCCCTCGGAACTCAGACTATGTTTCCGTTCTTATTCTTGGGTGGATTTACGTTCTATCAGCTGGGCTGAGCTGCTGGGTGAGGAATGCTCAATCACATACTCCAATGTTCAAGCTTCGGCTGTGGACGGCGCCGGAGTAGAGCCTACTCAGCATTCTATCTACGAAATATTTTTGGGTGATCACAGCCCCGAAGAAGCTCGCTGGTGGGCTGCAGTTCTGGCGCCCGGCAGGGGATGGCATGCACCCATGATTATAGACAAAGATGAACTGTTAGGTCCATGGTCCATTTCGTTGGAGCAAAGCCCGGTTTTTGTTATATCTGGCCAATTAGAACCGTCATCTTCCGTCCCGACAGAACACCGTGCTGCACCTTCTACCCAAGCCTTCCAATTTCTTCATAAGTTCTGCCAACTTCATCACATTGAGGATCAAAGCTTGGCCGCGCTGGCTTCCGCTCTCCTGCTTCCCTCCTTGCAAGGAACACCGACCATGAATTTGCCAGCACCGAGGCTCAGCCTTGAAAAACGTGAAACTGAGTTCATGTCGATGTCCAGCTCGGCAAGAAGTCCCGGAGCTGGACAACTTCGGTACATAAATGAGCATCAGAATCTTGACAGATTACTGACATTAAGCTGTCACACCAGAGGCGTTGATTGTGTTCTTCTTAGCGTCTTCTTTGATCCAGCTATCGAATGTAACCAAGCTGGACCATGGCTGCAGGGGGCCCCTCGATGTCATAAACCCATTGGTCACGGATGAGCCTTGGCTACTCGGACTAATGCTTATGAACCGATTACCTGAGGTGGCTCCGCTGTGGCTAGGAGCAACAATTCTTGGACTTCAGGAGAAACTGGTGCGGCAAGTTGGGTTTGGGCAGATCCCCACAGACCTTAATGCTGCCGCGTGGACAGGCACTGTCCAGTCTTTCATCTAAATGCTCGTCTCTGATCCTTTCCTGCGGACAGGATACGTATCCCGCGCAGACGAATGCCGCCTGCTTTTTTTTAGCCCAAGAAGAAGCTCACCCTCGTGTTCCATTTTGTCAATGGGCTCCATTTGGCATGACCTCTATCGATGAAGCGGATGTTGAAGTGCGATTACACAAGGACTGCAATGGACACACACTTCAGTACAAAGGGTTTCTTTGGGACGCTGATTATTCTCAGGGCCAGGTACCTATTTTAACAGCTGTCTACAGCGTTCCGAGATTTGATCTGAATATTGAGTCAGATGTCGAATCAGATAAGCGGGTGCCTGATCTGCCGACACTCAAAGATTTGAATCACAGCAAGGAGTTCATCTCCGAAGTTGCGACCCGGAGCATATTCAACTGGCTGAGACCGGATGGTTGTACATCTCAGGGAAAGGAACTATGAACGCATAGCTGGCTGGATATGCCTCAGAGCGACGAAGATGAAGATCTTGAGGATAGCGGAAGTGGGAAGAAGTATTCTCACGTCCAATCATGGATTGAAGGTCTGGAATTAAAGCCTGGTCCTGCAATCCGATAACGTATTGTGCTCAGCCCCAATCAACTATACAGTAATCCGTACATTGAGCTTATCGAGCCCTCTACTTACTGCTTCCACTCAAGATTCTAATTTCCGGGCTACGTGATCAAGCCAGGTATCGCTAGTGCCACCTACATCGGATCTTTGTCAGCTCAGAAGGAGGCTACTTTCTTTAACAAAAGTTGCAGTGGGAAATCAGCAGCGTCGTCTCGTCTGTGATCACCTAGTAGAAGGACTGTGCCGCCTCTACCTAGGACATATTTATATATTATCAGAATTAGTCCTATACTTAATAACCTTGATAAAGCAAATTTTAAGAGCAAAGGAATAGTATTAAGGTCGTAACCAACTCGTAACCAACTAGGGCTAATCTAACTATTCGTGTAAGAGAGAGCAGCCTGCTACATCTCTGTCACTGCCAACTATTATATCTAACCCGTAATCAAGCTCGAATATTTAGCAAGAAGCACCAGTGGGGATACCCTTGCATTTGTCAGACTTCTTGCCGCCAGTAACCTTGTTGTTGGTCCAGGTCCAGTTCTTGCAGTTGGCGCAGAGGATGTAAACATTGCTACCGCTGGACTTGACGGATCCGGTGACCTTGTTGATGGTGACATCGGTGATGGGAACACCAGTGGTGGGGACGCCAGTAGGGGAGCCGTTCTCGTAGTCTTGCTCGATAACAATACCGTACTTGGCAATGTTGGTAAGAGTGATCGAGTCGTACTTGACATCGGAAACGGAACCAGTCTTTCCAGAGACAGTCTTGATGCGGACACCGTTGTCGGAGTTGGAGATAGCAGAGTTCAGAATGCGGACAGTCTTGACAACGTTGTCGGAGCGTCCACCAACAGATCCGATGGACAGACCGTGGCCACCGCTGCAGTTACCACCAGTGAAGGTGATGTTAGTGCCAGAGTTGATGGCAAGGCAGTCATCCTGGTTTTTGACAACGGCACCCGAGATGTACACACCGTTGGAGGAGCCAACATCGAAAGCATCGGTGTTGTGTCCTCCCTTGGTGTCACCCAGGGAGTTGTCCAGGTGAACATCATAGACACCAAGGTTGGTGGCACTATTGATGCTAAAAGCCTGGACAGGAGTGTTGAAAACGTTCAACTTCTTGATGTTAGAGTTCTTGAGAGAGTGGGCGCTGAAGAACTTGGGCTTGGTTTTACCCCCATTGCTGCCCTTGGTGTCCCACCATCGCTGACCCTCGCAGTCAATGGAGGATCCAGAAGCACCCTCGATAAGAAGGTTGTTTCCAGTAAAGGAGATAAGAGGACCCTCCCATTCCTTGTAGCCGAAAGTAGTCTTTCCTTGGAAGATGACATGAGTGTTGTCTTTGAGCTTGGTTAGGTCCAGAGTCGTTCCGGCGGGAACCGCGATGTTGTTGAGAATGATAGTTGAGCATGAAGCTTTGTTCTTAATGGCAGTGGCGGCATCGGTAAATGTGCAGCTAGCCCGGGCCTCAAGAGTAGGGAGGGCGAGAGTAGATGCGGCAAGGCCACCGAGCATGATAATGGAAGAGAACATGTTGAGTAAAGTCAGGAAAGCAATATGTCAAATATTGTATATACGATTGGAATGGGAAGAAAAGAATGAACGAATGAATGTTGATGATGCCAAGACCGAGAAGTGCTATAATCAAGACATTGTGCTCTTATATACTGTGTATAGGGGAACATAGTGTCGATACGTACGAAGCGTCTGTATCAGCTAATGGCATCTACATGCCGTTCAGCCGTGATTGTGGCCTGTGTTGGATAGCTTCATCGGCGCAATCTCCAGATTAGGCACGGGCAATCCGGTCGTTACTGTGTTGGGTATTGGTGATTGTATCCACTTTGTCATCAATCTCCGGGGTTGAGTTTGAAACGCTAACCCGGGCTCCAAGAAACGCTTAGTCAATTGGTGGATGATAATTTTGCTCGCTGTTGTCATGTTTCAGAATCGGTCTGGAATCTGATCGATTTCGGCTGCCCGGCACAGAGGTCGTATTCTCGTGTCTGTAATGTGTATAGGCCGTTTGGTGACATTTGATATAATATAAACTTTTGGTGGTAGATTACAATTGTCATACTCGTGGCTACACAGTCACTGACTCCGATCGCAACGGCCTGGGAATAGCTAAGTACTAAGTTAGTCGGCTAGCACCGTGTGCTAACTTGAGCGGCGTCATGTCTCGTCTCTCGGGGAGATTGAGACGCTGGTCGATGAGGTTAAGGATATAATAATGGAGCTTACGTTTGGCAACCAGTGGATAAGCTACGATAACGAGTACACATTCCAGATGAAGAAGAATTAGGCAAACAGTCAGTGCTTCAGTGGCACTATGGTTTGGAGTATCAACATGTACTCAAGCTCTAGAAACGGGGATACCCCAGACAATAGATGTTCTGGAGAGTCTGATAATCCCAGTGGCAATAAGTTCATAAGTTAGCCTTAATTCAAAGATCTAGAATAATAATGAACCAGGGGCTAAGTGTATACCGCCTTACACTATGGTCTTATAGCTATTATCCTCTAAGAAGTCCATCACACTAATTCTCCCACCCTATAAGGCATCGCTCGATAGCTTAGAATAACACCCAATAGCTATTAGAGCACCATTCAAACATTGCGCTAATAATTCCTATTGTGAGTATCAGCCCCATTAATATCTAGCATGTTACTATCAAGGGGCAGCAGACTAACATCACCACTATCTAGCTAATATTTTACATCACTCCAAGCATCAAGCGCCTTAGTCTTAGACATATAGGCCTCCACATAGACCAAAGCCAACCGAAGACAACGGTAATAATAATGATAATAACTTCGTGCCGTCCTTCCCCGTCGTCATCTGGCGTCCTAGAAAGCCCGGCCCCATCTACGTTCTTAAGCGGGAAGATCGAGGATTACGCAGTTTTCGTGACACAGGCAGATATGGCCACAAAGACATTGGCTTGTTGCTCAAACTTTGTCAACATTTCTGGAATCCTATCTCCTTAAAGCGTGCGAATCTCCGCTGTAGTGATAAAAAGAGATTTTAGGCAACTCAAATCCGTGACAAGAAGAGTATAGAAATCCATGTTTCTTTTTGATATGCTGGTTTGATTGTAGATACTAAGTTAGGCTACTTAAAGTGGTTATAATATAAAAGTCAAGATAGTAAAAGATAAGGTATCGAAATAGTAATGTTCTGCTACCTACTCAGACTATATATTTAAATATGTAGCCTCAGTTAGATAACGTTATGGAACATAATAGTCAGCATTACATGAAGGTGCAACTCAACTCCTAAAGACCTCAGCATACTATATCCAGGCTATTATTTAACGACCTCCCCATCCTAATAAATCTGAGTGACAAGCATCCCATCCATTGAAGTATGGCGATCTAGCTTTTCCCCCAGCTTCCTCGCCTGATCCAGCAGATCTTGCAAGGTATTCTAGAACCATATTCGCCCACAACCAGCTTGCTGCTCCCTTACCTGGATGCATTCGATCCATATATAGCGTCCCGAGGGAAGTAATTATTCGACCCCATTCGAAGACCTCGTGCCCTGCCTGCTCGGCTACCGCTCTCATTACACGATCTAAATCGAAGATAATAGCATCCCCTATCCCACTCTGCTCATGAATTGTCAGAGTCCTAAACATAATGGGTGCACCTTCGCCGAAAACATCATTTAGGTGCTTAGTGAACTTTTTCATACGTGCTGTCACAAAGCGCACTTCTTGCCATGCTAACTGTCTGCCCTTCGATGCCATGGGCAAATCATCTGCGTCGTGAGTGGCTAAACCGCATTCCCAAAAGGCTCGCTGATCCCATAAACCATTCTGCCAAAGAATGAGATCCGGTCGGCCATGAGGTCCCTGGATAGGCGCATCATGAGGTGTCCAGACTTTTTCCCAGCGATCCTCCCAAGCAACGTGCTTTATTGAGGGGACCCACCACCAGTCAGGCCGATAGGTAAAGGAACTGGTCGCAAAATAGTGAACCAATGTGAGATTAAATGCCGGGATCTCGCACGTGGCGGTCGAGTGCTCCCTCGGTTGATGCATCACACTTCCAAATTCCTCGCAGAAGAATTGCGTCATGTACCGATCGACAGAGTCGCTAAACATCAATACACGCCTTCCCCATAGCCAGCCAAAACCACCAGTGTCTTTCATACCGACGAAATCGTGCACTTTTGGCTTTCGGGAGCGTAAGGTTTCGAGTAGGTCTTTGTGTCGTCGCCGGCTCTCCAGCACAGCTTTGTGCATCCATTGTTGCGGCGAGGACTTCAGGAACTCAGACTCCACAGCTGTGACATTAAACACGATTTCACCGGCAGGAGCAGGATATGCCGCGTATGCTGGGGGTGCGGCGTTGAGATATTCGTCTGTGTATGGTATCCAGTTGGTGTCTGTGTACTCCTCTAGCGATCGTGGAATATAGAGGTATCCAGGACGTCGGTAAGGGTCCTGACAGTTATGGTGTTCAGTCGGGGCAGGTGCAGAAGTAGTTGACAAAGTTATAGTTGAAGTCGAATCCGAAGATCTATCCGTTTATATTGTCAGTGTCAGACTTATATGCTGGTAATGAACACTTGGTATGTACGTATTGGTAGAAGCATCGTCATCTTGCGTGCTGCCACGGGTGTAATCGAAGAGGTTATTGAAAAGATCGGAGTAAGAAAGATAAAAGGTCAGTACAAAGCAGATTCCAAATGCAGAAAAAATCCATCCCTTGACCATAGAGCGCAGGGGCGTCTTTTCCATAACGGACGTCATCGTGGGCGCGACATAGGAAGTAGTCAGTCTTGAACAGCCACGAAGGCTGGACTAGAATAATAGGAACCGCATGGGCATCGACACCAATAAATAAGTAACTCGTCACGCCCCTCATTCGCCCATTTCTGTCATAATTTACTTTTGTTGGCCCCTGAGCCATCGTATTTGCCCTCGCGTTGACTGGCATTCCTGGCGCTCGATAGCGCCTAGTGGCGTGATCTTCTCAAAGACAAGAGGGTCAGAAGGCAAAGCCAGACTACCACAGTAAGCTGAGATAGAATAATAAAACCATGCCATCAAGCACAGTAGGTTGATAAAAGATAATTGTTCGGGACTCGCAGAGGTCCAATAGGGAGGGCAGTAAGTTCTTCTACCAGTGCAATTACGTTGAACCCTTGGCAAACGTGAATAACATATGCGAGAATCAGGGTGTGGCTTGGAATGCGTTAGATTTAATAGTCTATGTCTGACAGACTCCCCCGCAGTCAACTAACATCCCTTGCCAAGAGTCCATTGACAGCACTTGCTTGCTTCTAAGACAGAAGTTGCTAAGTTTTTTGTGCCCTTTACCCTTTAAGATTCTGGGAAGATAACGTGTTTCTTAAGAGAGTTGGTGACCTGGGATAAGAATTTAATATGGTCCAGTCAAGCAAATCAGTGCAACTATCATGTACCTCTATGCTATATATTGCTATTGCAATAAGATTAAAGTGTTGTCTAGATCTGCCCGATGAACATCTAGCATATCTATCGCCTCAAATACTTCTAAATCATCAGTAGCTCTCAGCACACGGGAAGCTGCAGAATCTAGCGTCATCGTGGATGGCTGTGCCAGAGGCATATTTATCTTAGACCTCACTAGCCATGTTGACATCCGAACTTCCACAACTTGCCATGGTAAAAATAGAGCCTCCTAGCACAAGTCCGATGATGATAACATTGGCGATAAGGTGCAGTCCTCTCAACAGCAGCTGTCACCGTCGGCTAGAAGGTATGTTTTCGTATCTCTCAAATAGAAGGTAGTATTATACTCCGTACGGAGTAGAAGCACAGATAATAGTTTAGTGTCACGTGATATTAATAGAGTCACGTGTTTGAACCGTGTCCGGATGCCATTTGAGAGGAGCGAATTCTTAAGTTAATTATTTCCATCCTGGCATCTTATCGCCAACCTTTAGCTTGTCCATTTGCGTTCACATCTCGCCAGAGGGCCACAAACACCATGAGCGCCAGTCAATTGCCAATCGAGGATCAGATATTACATTTTCGTACCACGCTAGAGCACAATAAGACATTATTGACTGTTCTAACACGCGCCGCTACTATGAAACTCCCCGGCTGGTACCTCGCAGCAGGTGCGCTCACCCAAACAGTGTGGAACGTCATTACGGGTCGCGACCCAGAGCAGGGCATTAATGATTATGACTTGATCTACTTCGATGCCTCGGACTTATCCTGGGAAGCTGAGGACTCTGTCATCCAGGCTGGACAAAAGCTATTTGCCGATATCCCAGTCGAGGTGGAGATCCGCAACCAGGCGCGTGTGCATCTCTGGTATGAGGAAAAGTTTGGCACCCCATGCCCACAGCACAAATCTTCGGAGTCATCGATCAGTACTTGGGGCACAAACTCGGCACTTATTGCTGTTCGGCTTCTAGACGATGGGCAGTGGAGTATTTATGCGCCATGGGGCTTCTCTGACATGTTCAATCTTGTTGTACGACCGAATCAGCAAATCATGGCAGAGGAGGCATACCAGAAGAAGGTGGCGCGCTGGCAGAAGTTTTGGCCGGAGTTGACAGTTATCCCATGGAGGTAATAGTAGACCATAGATGTTGATCATATAGGGATTCAGAAGTTATCAGACTCCTTCAAGGACTAGTATATGTAGCAGAATTTGGGTTACCTTGTAGTTTCAAAGAGCATTTGATACCTGATCGGAAACTCGATTCAGTCACTGTTGATGCTGTTTATAATTGGTCTCTAAATTAATAGCTAATCTACTGTGTGTATGTATAGTGGCGTCCCAGCTTAAGAGAAAGATATTGAGTAGTCCAATGTCATTGGAAAAAGCCACTTATATAGTTCAAAACGTGAAGTGTCCGTCGCTCAAACTTCATGGCATTTACAGTACTACAGGGTACGAAGGACTCTTGCAGCACGTTATGGGCTTCCCCATTCAGACTGGGGCGAGTTATATACCGCACAGACGGGGGCATCGGGTAGTCACCCTATTCGCTCCAGCTGTCATATCGTAAATAACCATGGCGTCATAATAGCACAGGAGTAAGCCTGGAAGATAAGAATGCGAGTGTTGTACCGTTGTCAACAATTTCACCTCAACATCGAACACTCCACAAGTTGGCAGTTACTAAGACAACAAGCACCAAGGGTGACTATGGGTATCTTCAGAACAATCTGCCTCCTTGCGGGGGCTTCGTTGCAAGTTATTGCATCCCAGCATCCCCTCAATGATGCAAATCAAGAGTCATCTCCACCTACCGGTACCTACAAGGTTCACCAAAACATATTTTCGCCCGAGCATTCGATTCGTATCAAGGAGCAGATCAACGATTCCATATGTGACGCTCACGTCAAGCAATACACCGGGTGGCTAGACACTGGAAACCAGCACCTCTTCTTCTGGTATTTCGAAAGCCAGACTGCCCCAGCCACAGATCCTCTCATACTTTGGCTGACCGGAGGTCCTGGGGGCTCTTCGATGCTGGGAATGCTGCAAGAACTTGGTCCGTGTCTAATCAATGAGCATGGAAATGGCACGATCCATAATCCGTACGGCTGGAACAAAAACGCAAACTATATATTCGTTGATCAGCCTGCTGGAGTTGGCTTCTCTTATTTGGACGAGGATGAGCCGTACCCTTCCAATTCTTTCATCGCTGCGGATCATATGCACAAGTTTTTGCAGATGTTTGTGAGCCAGGTCTTTCCGGAACTGGCCACTAGGCCTTTCCATATTTCTGGAGAGAGCTACGGCGTAAGTTACCTCGTTTTGGAGGACTTTTCCGCATCTCGCATTCTTTGCTGTTACTAACTAGCTAATCAACCCACACAGGGTCATTATATACCTGCTCTGGGGTCCCGAATAGTATCACAGAACATACTCTACCCCAAGCGACCTCAGATAAACCTTGAATCTGTTCTTATCGGTAACGGCTATGTTTCACCACTTGACACAGCTTTCGGGTACTGGGAAACACTTTGCACAACTAATCCCGGCGTTAAAGAGCCTATTTTCAACAGCACACGCTGCGATATCATGGCTGCCAACTTACCAAGATGTATGGACCTAGCACGTGTATGCTATAAACACCCTGACCACGCCATATGCGCTTCAGCATCAATGGTCTGTTGGGATGGTGTGATTTCGCTCTACGACGGCGAGTCGGGATCTCATGGCGGCAGAAACAGATTTGACATC
Organism: Fusarium staphyleae; assembly: GCA_017140175.1. Lineage (NCBI taxonomy): Eukaryota > Fungi > Ascomycota > Sordariomycetes > Hypocreales > Nectriaceae > Fusarium > Fusarium staphyleae. The sequence continues at coordinate 18,277 of JADDON010000454.1, forward strand.
ACTTATCCATGCGAATCTGGAGATGATTTGTGCTATAAAGAGTCCGCACTCATTCAACAATATTTGAATCGCCCACATGTGTGGGAAGCACTGGAAGTGCCCAGCGCGGTAAAAAACTACTCAATTTATTCCTGGAATGTATCAGAAGCCTTCGACCTAGGAACGGACACGGGAACAAGTACGCAACCCCAGATCCTGTATTTGCTCGATAACGAAGTCGACGTGTTGCTTTATCAAGGGAACCTAGATCTTGCGTGTAATACCGCTGGAAACCTGAGATGGACTAGCAACATGGCTTGGAAAGGGCAGCCGGCTTACGTTGCTCAACCACAACGGCCATGGAGCTCTGATGGCGAGAAGATTGGTTGGTATAAGGAAGTGAAAATCAAAATGGGTGTTACGCATAAGAGAACGACATTTTCCTTTGCTACAGTCGATGGAGCGGGTCATATGGTAAGTTAATGCTATTCAAGTTGAGTATCGGTGCTGATAATTTATGCAGGTCCCCCAAAGCAAGCCAAAAGAGGGACTGGAGCTTCTCAATAGATGGCTGCAAAAGCGTACGTTTGCTGATAGCTCGTAGCGTACTTGACAGTGACGAATCTGTGCGACGCTGGATAAAGATGGGTGGCCGTGTTACATGTTGCTTGAAAGGGGGCGGAATATTCAACGCGGAGGTATTCTTCTAAGCCTTTTGGATGCTAAAATACCTGTCATTGAACTAGCATGAAATGTTTTTATAAGTAATTATAACATATCGAAGGCTTCACCCTGTTCTCAAATGGTACGACGAAAGAGAGCTTGAAGTTCTGACGCCAACATCTTGTTGAGAAGACGATTATGTAGTCGTTTCTTTTGAGAACTTAAACGGTACTTATCGGTAAACTTTATGTAGTGTAGTGTTAACCTGGAAAATGTCTATATCGAACAAAAGAGACTCTGCAGTTGGGGTTTGGTCTTAGTAGACTCTTCCGTAGGCTGATGGTGATGGAGGTCCTGTTCAGTAACTGGTGGTCGGTGGAGGGAGTTCATGTGTTACTTTGTCATCGGCTATGACTATTAAAATCCGAAGAAAACTTCAACTAGTCCTTTTATCTTAGGGTGTTGTTTCTACTCGGCCGATGCCTCAATATCGATGTTTGTAGGCCACCCACCAAGGCAGTCCCAAAGCTCAAACTTGATAGTTATGGAGTGACTGGGGGATGAGCAGTGCATCAATCCACCAATACCTTTGATCACCTAACATAGCATAATAACAACCACTGTGCTGGGTACGGCAGCTCAGTCCCCCTTTCACTATCTCTCATGTGAGTCATTGGCGCACTTGGGATCTTCTCTAGATGGTTTAGACATACATCACGCTGATCTTTTAGTTAGGCTCATCAACCAAAGTCTCACGTGGCAAAGCAGTCAACAAAACTGGCTTACTGCGGATGTCGGCGCCATCGCCTTTGCCGGCAAGGGTCACACGGAGGGAAGAATGCGGGGTAAAAGAGCCGGAATCCGCCGCCTTGTCTCGTATCTGGAAGGCTTCCCCGTTCTGAGATAGTCAGTCGTCTTCGCATCTTTGACCTCCCATCCCACTTCTGAACTGCATAATTCACCGTAGGAATCGACATCATGGCGCCAAGCACTTCTGTCTTCCAGTCAATCATATATCCTGGGAACCACGAGAAGCTCTCGAGTTGCCAGGATACTCAAAACTACATCGATAACGAGCTCGTGAGCTCAAAAGCGACAAGCTGGATTGACGTGCATGATCCTGCAACAAATAACGTCTTGACACGGGTTCCCGAAAGTACGAGCGATGAGCTCAAGGAGGCTGTTCGATCAGCTAAGGCGGCTTTTCCGGCGTGGAAAAGAACCAGCATCATCAAGAGACAGCAGATTATGTTCCGACTCACACATTTGATTCGAGAACATATGGACAACCTGGCTACCAGCATTGTTACTGAACAAGGCAAGACATTTGCTGATGCCCGCGGCGATGTACTTCGCGGTCTTCAGGTTTGCGAAACTGCGTGTGGAATCACCACCCAGCTTACAGGTGAAGTCCTCGAGGTTGCAAAAGACATGGAGACTCGTTCCTATCGTCAGCCTTTGGGAGTAGTCGCGGCCATCTGCCCATTCAACTTTCCGGCCATGATTCCGTTGTGGAGCTTGCCGATTGCGACAGTTACTGGAAACTGTATCATCGTCAAGCCATCCGAGCGCGACCCAGGGGCGGCTATGATGATTGCAGAGCTTTGCAAAGAAGCCGGATTTCCGCCAGGTGTCGTCAATATCATTCACGGTTCCAAGGATGCTGTAAATTTCCTACTTGACGAGCCCGAGATCCAAGCTATCTCCTTCGTTGGATCCAACAAGGCTGGAGAATATATCTATCAGCGAGGAACTACCAATGGGAAGCGAGTGCAGGCGAACCTGGGGGCCAAAAATCATGCCCTTCTGAGCCCGGATGCTAATAAGGACCATGCGCTCGATGCTATCGCTGGCGCTGCTTTCGGGGCTGCTGGACAACGATGCATGGCCCTGAGCGTTCTAGTAACGCTAGGAGATGCGAAGGAATGGTTACCAGATCTCGCCAGCAAGGCAAAGAAGTACATCGCCGGCAGTGGCTTTGATTCAAAATCGGACCTAGGTCCTCTCATTACTCCCCAGAGCCGTGATCGCTGTCAGGCGCTCATTACAAGTGCGGAGAAAGAAGGGGCGAAGATACTCCTTGATGGTCGCGGATACAAGCCAGAAGGCTTCCCGGACGGCAACTGGGTAAGCCTTACCAAGCCTTGAAGTGTGCATGGCTCATATACTGATATTGTTGCCATAGGTGGGACCGACAATTATTACTGGCGTTCGCCCGGATATGGAATGCTATAGAGAAGAGATCTTTGGTCCTGTGCTGCTATGTATAGAGGAGAAAAACCTCCAAAGCGGCATCTCTCTGGTCAATGCAAATGCCTGGGGTAATGGAGCTGTCATCTTCACCAACTCGGGTGCTCAGGCTTCCCTGTTCCAGCAAGAGATCGATGCCGGTCAGGTTGGAATCAATGTACCGATTCCTGTGCCGCTGCCGATGTTTTCCTTTACTGGTAATAAACGAAGCGTAGCTGGTACCGGTCTTGCTAATTTCTATGGTAAAGATGGACTTAGGTTCTACACGCAGTGGAAGACCGTAACTTCATTGTGGCGCTCTGAGGATGCGAGCCCGGGGCAGAATTTCACAGCCATGAGTTAACAGTATTGAGCCTGGTCCTTGGGAAGACATACGAGTATGAAATTAGACAAGTCTTGACTCTTGACTCAATCGCTGCCATTGCTCGACATGAAAAGGTGATGTGCGGTCTTACTGAGTTAGAGACGAAATCAGAACCGTCAAAATAGATGGATAACGGTTATGTTGAAACAATTCTCAATATGTACCTGAAATCCCAGTTTTATTAATCCGTACTCCGTAGATGGGTTCGAATGGTGCGAAGTGCATAATACATCTATAATACTTCCGGCCTTCCACAATAAAATTATAGATTGCACCTGATAAATATACCCAGATTCTTTGTTGGGGTTAGTGAAGTGAGCTCGGGGTTTCGGGGATGATAAGCGCCCCGGGCTGTTCTTAGCATGTAACCAGATGCGGTCGCCGGTTTTCTTCTCACCCAATACCGACATTACAAAAAAAGGGTGTAGTATGATCTCGCAGTAAGTAAGTGAATAAGACTTCGGCTCGACGTTGTCTTGCTCATAACAGAATGAGGCTAGGAGGTTTGGGCGCTGCTACAGAGTACGTACGGTGTTCGGCACAACGTTATGGCTTCTCATATGAGGATTGAATGACGCGGTGGAGCGAAGCAAGGACCCCTGAACCAACGTGCGTAGTATTACTGTACGTACTTAAGAAGAATGGTCCCCCGAATCCGCTCGTATCCATTTCGAATGCGAACCCGATTTCCGAGCCCTTCGTCCATCGTGCGATTCCATTGTCGCTCCTGAATACTCCTTGGACGATGCGGCCCCCGTCCAAGAGGCTTGGGCACAAAAAGTCAAGAGCTGGGTGTCTTAGATGCAAGGCCCGACACGTCAAGGTAGATTGACTTACCTGGCAGAGCCTTTGAACGAATGACGCTGAGGCCGATTAGTGCGATGAGCAGCGTCCTTGTAGCAATTGTGTCCGATTCAATGTTGAATGCAGCTTGACTCGAGGTATTGAGCGCCCTGCTACGACACCAACGTCGCCCAGAGACCAGGAAATTAAAGCGTCACCCGCGTCGTTGGAGTCTTTGTCGACGCCTGGATCTACACCACAGCTTCCACACTTTCTTTCGACCTCACCGCAGACTATCATCACCGGAGGCGGAAGTTGCCAATCCCCGGCGACATGGATGCAAAGCTTGCGGCTACTTCATCATTATGACACTGCAGTATGCGCTGTCCTTGCGCAGGAACAAGCTACAGCAGAGGTTTGGAAGAAAGCTGTTCCCGAGGCAGCATTCTCGCATGTATGGCCCTTGATGATCCCATGTTCGACCATGTACTGATGGTGTAGGAATTCCTGATGCATGGCCTGCTCGCTTTGTCAGCACTTCACTATGCGCAAAGCCATCCCAGCCAGCGCAGAGAATATACCCTCATTTCATCTCATTACCAAAGCCTCGCTTTGCAGATGTTTGCAACTAAGCTTCAGGATATCAGCGAAGCGAACTTCGAGCCTTACTTCTTCCTCGCTACCTTCATTTTTATCCTTAGCATGTGCTCCATCTCTGATCGGCAAGACTCGAAGTCACCAGTTGATCCGAGCGACATTGCGCAATCATTTATGCTGCTCCAGGGAATAAAGAGCATTTGCGAGTTCAAACCGATGGAAACTTGGAGTCGAGACGGGCCTTTGGCACCACTTCTCGAACGAGATGAGCCGCTGCCGGTGAAACATACTGGGGCGTTCCAAAGCCGTATGGATAGACTCTATGGCCTTGCACGCGCTCTCAGCCCGACATTCAGCGCCATCAATATGCAGTCATCATGCTTGCTGGCGATAGAGTCGCTAAGGACTACACAAGCCAGCTGCATGGCTGCCGACACATCATCATCCCGTGCGCGCCGTATATGGCTATGGCCAATCTCTCTGACGCAGTACTTCATCGAGCTGATCAGCAAGAAGCATCACGTTGCCCTTATCATTTTGGCTCACTATGCCGCACTTGCGCGCCCATTCGAGCACCCACACTGGATGAATCGAGAGTGGAGCTCTAACGTTATGGCTTCAGTAGAAGACACATTGGAAGAACAATGGCACGAATGGATTGCCTGGCCAAAGAAGTCATTGGTGGAAGAAATTGATGTAGACGAAATGGAGCCTTAAATGATGTATGAGGTAAGCCTGGATTGCCATTTTATAGATGCAATGCAATATGTTCAAAACCATACCCCAAGCCGTGACTAGGAATCTAACTAGTTACTATGCTGGGATACCGGTTGATCTTATGTATCCAAAGACTCCGTCAAAAGCAAAGAGCTTTTATTTCGATACTACCGATGATCGAGACCGTCGAACACTTTTAAGCCCCTATTCAGGATTTGACATCAGTTTAATTGAGAAGAATTGCTGATGAAATGCAGCCGCTGTGCCCTTGAAGCCTGAAAGCGGCATATCATGATTTAGCAAACTCCGATCCAGAAGCATCTCTTGCTGAAAGACTCGTATCCAGACTCGCTCCCGCCGCCATCGTCTTTTCTGGTGACTCCTGCGTGATTGTTGATCTTTTTCTCAGACGCCTGAGGCCAAAGACAAGACCTGCCACTGACAAGAGGACAAACAAACACCCTGGAACTGAGGCAATGATAATAATTCTTGTTCTGGTAAACCATGTGTTGGGTCTATCTCTGCCCTCTGAGTCTGGTTGCTCACAGTAGCCATTATAGCAGCGCTTGCCATCCCCGCAAGGTGTGCCATCCAAGAATGAATCAACAGATCTCGAACTTCCACTGCGTGCCGTTGTAAGCCTCAAGCAATCCAGAGAACACCCACTCATACCGCATGGCTGTATATTACTGTTATTGTTTCTGAAAAGCTCTTGACATTGTCGTTGGCGAGATGTGCATTGTCCAGAAGCACATGTCAAGTCAAGGCCACCTCCAGTACAGGCTTCTCCATCTGGAAGCTGTTCGTCGAGCGGACATGTGGTGGAACTGCCGTTGCAGACTTCTTCTGGGTCACATGCTCCGATACTCTCCCGGCAAACCAAACCGCTTCGAGCAGGCTGGCATTGTTCTGTACAGCAATCGTGGTGCAAAGGATCGCAAGTTGCGCCCTCAACAAAGCGGCAAGTCGACGGGTCACAACAAGAATCATCGCCACAACCTTCTTCGTCACCACAATCACAGTCTTCGCCTTCCTCCAATATCCCGTTTCCACACTGACCAGTCGAAAGGGCGGGAAGGTCGTCAGACTTCTCCTCGCTTATAAGACAATCAGTGTGGACAATACCGCGACCCATCGCTGAACATATGGTTCCGATCGTGCAAGGAGAAAACTCGGTCATATTAGACTTAGCAGACGGGTTCATGAGATATCGACTGTTGGCGTTGCATGAATCCTTGTTCAGGGGACAACAGGATTGGGAAACACCAGAGCTAGACTCGCAAGTACTTTTGATGCAATCGTGGCTGGCACCAAAACTATGGCCGATCTCGTGTGCGATGACTTGCCATTCATTCGAGGTTCGAACAACAATGCTGGCCGCAGCAACTGTACTGCCGTTGGAGCTATAGGAACCTGGCCTGCAGATTTGCCCCAGCCACGAGATACCAACTGTCGGGCCTCGTTGACAGGACGTGAAAAGAGACCATAGAGCGGCACGTTGGTCGCCAATTCTGTCATCTATATTACCTTTCCACTTGGAGAACAACTCTAATCGATCGTATAAGTCGACGGCGGATGTGCAGGGCTGGTTCCAGTACGCCGAAGAGGGGGGTTTGACTGGGCAGTCTCGGTCAGAAATAGTCAAGTTCGCGACTCTGAGTGAGATATTGAAAGCATCCTCGTAGATCTGAGATGCAGTGTTGATCTGTTTTAATATATTTGATCGGGCGTCCTCCAGAGAGTCAAACTCGGCCGTGTATGTGCAGTCGGTGGCGATCCCAATCAGGGCAACCCGTCTGCTCATTGGGCAGCCATCCGTACTTCCAATGGTATCTACAGGGTTGTAAGGGTTCATGCCGCCTTGTTGGCGCTTCAAAGTGAATTGTTGGTTGAAGCTGTTCAAACCGCCGTAATTGAAGTCGAGCCTGTCGAAGGAACACGATGTTGGACTTTCTGCTTCTTTTTCATGCCACTCGTTGGTTCTTAGGCCATTTTTAGTGCCGAAATCTCTTCGCACTACCAGAGAAGAGGTCTCGCGAGTTTCCGTATGTCGAGATAGGTGATTGGCCGTGTTCGCATGAATTTGGTTGATGAGACCGTCAGTCTGGTATGCGCCCTCAAAAATTGGGCTCTTAACATTATTGAAAACGACCCTTGCCCAACCAGCCTTCCTCCAGTCCCGAGTTCCCTTTTCCGATACATAAGTCGAGCCCTTGAAAGCTTTGTTGGTAGTCGCTGGCTGGAAAGATCGCTTTTCTCCATTGGACCCAAGAATGTTGGTAGATATGTGCGAAATAAGCCCGTCGTTGGGTTGCAACAAAAGACGGATCAACTGTTGACTGCCTTCCAAATTGAAGAGAACATCGAGTGTCGAGGATACACTAACTTGCTCCAGTCCAGGAACTATTTGAATGTTTTCTATCCGGGTGGTTTCATGGGTAGAAGTCCGTTCCGTGGAGTGTGCTTCACAGTGTTAGTTGTAACAGGCCAAGTCAATGAATAATAGTACACGAATCTTACCTTGAGCATGGTTCCAAAAAGAGAGTAGACGCAAAATAGAGCTTATAATAAGCCATGCTGTTTTCATGATATCGCTCTGCACCTGCAAAATAACGATTACCGACCGAAATATCAGTTCAATATCATCAGAAGGCCCCGAAACACGAAATCAAAGTATTTAAGAGTTTAAGAGAATTTCGGTGGACGGACGAAGTGGCCGATATGCTTCAAGGTGCAGTGATGCCGAATGTCAGCTGTCAAGGTTACACATCCCTGAGTCTCAAATCTTCAATGGTGCCATACATCCATCAGGCCTAGCTGAGCCCCAAAAGTTGCCCGAATGGCCACGATGACACGCAACATCATTGGATGTATCCGTATACCTTGGTATGAAAGGATCGTCTCTGTGGAGTAAGTTACTCCGTAGAGTGTTGCAGATCGGACGGCTCACGGCTTGTCATGGGAAGCAATAGCAAAGCAAAGGACAACTAACAAGATCAAGAAATGTATCATGGAGGCAATCAAATAGAAATACAAAAGGTAAAACTAGCCATAGACTTCGTGCGACATTCTACTCCGCAAAATATCGAGTTTCTGAGAAATAGTACCAATTCTTAGCGGTCAGTCTGTTGAACTGAAACCGCGCATTTCGGCCGGAAGACTCGGATAACTTCTTACTCCGAATACTCCGGATACCCTTGCAAACTCTTCGATCAATCTACCAAAGCAGGCATCTAATTAATTACATTGAACCAGCATAAGAGCAGCTAAATGCAGATAGATCAAATACAAGGGCACGGGTACGCACGGGGGCTAGGGTATCAGCTGTGCGTGTGCAGGCTGCGTTGAAGGGCACAGTCAGTCATTCATCTAGCTAGTTACTGTGTAGCAACTCGGCCACAGCCAATTGAAGAACTCAAGAGTGACTTTACCTACTGTAAACAAGCACTTCCCATCTGGTGTTTCCGGTAGTAGCACTAGTTACAGAGAGATAGACAGATTAGATAAGGGTTGGTGTTGAGGCGCAGCCAAATCGTCAAGGAAATACTCATGACGTCACTAACTCAGACTTGAACAAGGTTATCGCCAAGAAACATAACTTAAGACTCTTGACCAAGGCTACACCCCTGTTAAGATGAAATGTGAAGTGATGTTAAACGGGGGTACGGTTGGTAAGACGTACAGCTTGTCGTTGAATCTCACCAACCTACAGTACCCTAACTAATACATTCCTACTGCACCTTGCTAAATATGCATCGACACATAGCATTCTGCTTTCTTCCTCTTATGGGTCTCACCCGCGGTATTGACCTCACCTCGAAGCGCGGCCTCGCTTATCATGGGGATGAGCACAAGTCTGACAATGAACTCTTGTTGTCTAATAACTCGGAGATCGCGTGGTATTATACTTGGTCTCTCTGGCCCTCGCAACAAATCGGCAGCTCGCTCCCTTTCATACCTCTTATTCATGGCCTCGATGATGCATCAGACTCCAAACTTGAGTCTCGCCTAGGCGAACTACCAGACTCTTCAACGCATCTTCTCACTTTCAACGAACCCGACGGCGAGACAGATACCGGCGGAAGCTCAATATCTGCAAAAGATGCGGCTCGCTCTTATCTATCTCACATCGCCCCTCTGAGGAAGTCAACCGATTCGCGCTCCCGAGAATGGTCGATAAGTCATCCCAGTGTTACTGGTTCACCCAGAGGACTAGAATGGCTTCAGGACTTCAACACATCCTGCTACGATATTGACGACGGTGGTTGCCCAACAGACTTTGTGGCGGTTCACTGGTATGGCGACGCACCAGGTCTCGAGGCTTGGCTTGGGACATTGAGTGATTTCTACAGCAAGGAGGCGCCAGATGCCCGCTTTTGGATTACCGAGATGGCTCTGCCAAAGGAGAACGAGGAGGCGACCTTATCGATGATGAACGAAAGTATAGCCAAGCTTGATAGTCTTGACTCCGTTCAGGCATATGCCTGGTTTGGCGCCTTCCGATCTGACGATGCCAATGAGTGGACAGGCGACGGCGTATCTATTTTTGATGATAAAGGAGGTCTGACAAAGCTGGGTGCTGAATATCTTGGAGGCAGCGAGAAGGGATTTGAGGAAGGCATGTCAGACAGCTCCCGGTGGGCTCCTTCGTGCAGTCTTCTGTTGGGGGCACTTATTGTATCATGTCTGAGCTTGTGGTGATGAAAAGGCAGAATATGATCTCTGCCTTCCGTGCTTCCTTGCTTCCTTGCTCTTGATCTATACAGCGCGCGAGACCCAAAATATTGAATACCCAAATACACCAATTATCAAAAGGATAGCAACCCATCTACAGCCTACTTCGAAGAAGATCTGACCAGCCAAGCCTTCAACAGCTTCAGCGTTATTTGCTCTAGGACAAGGCTCGCTTGGAACAGACAGCCCAATAGCCTGCCATAACGGAGCCCGCCCTTCGCTCAAATCCATCATGTGAAATTTGGCGGACGGCGCAACCTGTTTTGCATATATGTTATGCTCGTCCATTCGATCTGAAAAGTTAGCTGTGGTTCGATGAGACGTCACCCACTCTCAGTCATTGAGCCTCACTTCTCTTCTTACCTTGATGTGCCGAGTCATTATTATATCCAATCTCCAAGGTCGACATTACTTACTGCTCTAGAGACTGAGCCGCAAGCGTCGGATACCATTTCTTCCCAGAAACTGGGGCTAGAAAATAGTTCAAAAATCCCGCGCTGGCTTGCTTCGTTACAGACTCCTAGCTTTTCCACCACCTCTCGCGGTCTCGGCGAACACAGACAACTTCTGCATCTGGCTAGATCTCGAGGAGCTCAGTAATAAAACAGTTTCCCGGTGTGTCAGTGGTAGCCACAAAGCCTGCTGTAGCCTCTTTTAGAAGCCTTGATAGCCTCGGTTTATCATGATGACCTGCAAAGATGTCTGACTAGAGTTTGACATAAGCTTATATCTAAGTATTTGTTCAAGTTGACAGAGTTTTTGGGAACTGTTACTATCTGTTAGTGTCGACGATCACAGTGCAATAGGTTTGGGATCTCACCAGCGGGGCATTTGCACTATATTGGGCAAGGTACTTCTTCATCTGATGTGTAACATAACGTAGTAAACAGAGTCTGATAATCCGCCGCTGTACGCAATGCTTGCTGTTTGTTCCGTGAAACTGGCCACCTTGCTTTGCGGCTTGAGGAGGGGGTCCCCATCCTCAGTGCATTATAAATTACGCCCATATATACACACCTGTCAGACATTGTTGCCATCAATAAAGAAACAAGTAAATGATGAGTAAATTTGATATCGAATTGTCTGTTGTTTTGTGTTGTGCCGTTCTCTTTGTTGAACAGTGAGTTGTTGGCGGCTGAAAATTATATAGTAGGTTGAACATGGAAGGGCACTGAAAAGGGGTTTTCTAGCTTGCTAAAAGACTGAGACTCATCATTCAAAACAGGGTTGGCTTAGAGATGAAGGTGGTGAGTCATTAAGGCTACATTCAATACAATAATTAATTTGCTTCACCGAGTTTAGGAAACTCGGAGCTTAGATATAGATAATCGAATAACATACATATTTCCGGTTTCTATCCAAGTTATGGACTCATAGAAATAGTTCTGTCAATGTCATCTTCCTCATCAAACCATCGAGTGTTCTCGTGAACGGGTGAACTGTCCCTACAACTTTGGGGCAAGGGAGATATTTTAGTTGGGTGCGAGGCTATTTGTTTATAGCTAGTGACCACCCTTCAACGGTTGGATGTTGTTCACTCTAAGAAACCCCATAGTACTAACAATAACCATGTGACCTTGTCAATTTCACGCAGTTCATATAATAAGTGAGGGGATTGTCCGTGCTTCGTCGATGGAGACGGGACCAACAGAGCTAGGGAGTTACCCCCGGAAAACCCTAGCCACCTGTTGGTTCGGCTTCCAACTCCTGGTCGGTGAATAGCTCGGCGGAATAACTAACAGGAACTACCCCGCGCGACGATCCCAATATCCTTGCTCGGGGAGAGCTACCGTCAAGGTTCTGGAGCTTTCGCTGATATCATACAAATCAAGCGCGCCAATGGTCCCGTCACTAGCAAATCTGGGGAACTTTAGCCTTGCAGGAGCCTGACCTCTACACGGCAACCTCACCGAAAGGCTGGGGCTTACCACACGCGCACCATTCATCGACTCAGCGTTGTACTACCCTTGCGATCCGACTTCTGGGGATCCGGATCCTTTAGCCTTTGCAGTCATGTGGTTGGCGGAATCCAAATCGTTCTCCCCGTGGTTGTGGCTGGTGATAAGTTCCTATATAAACCTCATGCTCTCCACATATCCGTACATGCAGACGTACTCCTGCTGATCCATCAACATCTTGATCGTTTGCAACCATGCTGTTCAAGGGACTTTTCCTCGCGACATTGCTTCCGCTGGCCTTGGCTGAAAAGTCGAAATCGACAAAAGGTCCCGACAAGGACGGAAAGTACTGGATCTCCGGCGATGGCATTGAGGCTGCCTTCATCCCATACGGCGCATCCATCGCCAATTTCTTGATTGATGACCAATATGGAGTGACAAGAGACATCGTTGCCGGGTTTGACAACGCCAGTCATTACAGCATTGATAAGGCTCATCCGCACTTGGGCGGCGTACCAGGCAGATACGCCAACCGAATCCGCAACAGCAGTTTTGAGATCGATGGGGAGACATACAAGGTCAAGCCAAATGATAACCCAACCAAGGAGTCCCCGGATGGTGCGAACACCCTGCACGGAGGGCCCGACGGGTGGGACTATCGGAACTTCACCGTCGTCTCTCACACAGATTCTAGTATCACGTTCTCCATCGTGGACCCAGACGGCAAGGAGGGCTTCCCCGGAGAAGTGGTTTCATACATAACTTATACTCTTACCGGACGCGATTGGGACATCAAGATGCTGGCATTAGCAACTACCAAAAAGACGCCTATCATGCTGACCAGCCACACGTACTGGAACCTGGATGGCTTCTCCAATAACGAGACTAACACGGTGTCCAACCACTCGTTGCACATGCCCTACAGTGGCCAGCGCGTAGCTGTCGATAATATCCTCATTCCCACGGGTGACATCATCCCAAACACCAAAGGCTCTGCCAATGACTTTTGGAGTGCTCCAAAGGAAATAGGCGATCAGGCCAAGAACTCTGAGCTGAAGGGTAACTGCGGCCCCAGCTGCACGGGATACGGTACGTCTGATCCTCCCGAACTGTTGCTACTGATATTAATACGTTTCAGACAACTGCTACATCGTCAGTCGCGAACAGCTTGGTCAGTATGACTGGCGGACTGAAGGTCCTGTTGCGACCCTCTCGTCATCGTGGTCTGGGATCCAGATCGACATCTACTCAGACCAAGATGCCTTCCAGTTCTACAGCTGCACCCAGCAGGACGGCACCCTCCCACTCAAGAAAACACAAGGACTTAAAAATGACCCGGATTTCCCGCGCACCATCCCCCAGTACGGGTGTTTTGTTGTGGAAGTCCAGGAATGGATTGATGGTATCAATCACCCGGAGTGGATGAGGGAGAAGAAGCAACTGTTTGAGCCCGGCGGTGATCCTTATGTTCTTCAGGCTAGATATTCCTTTAGCCTCAAGGGCAAGTCTTCTTGATTAATACCTTTCAAAGAGGGCGGTATCTAGAATACTTATGTAATCATCTTTGAGCTTGTACGACTTCAAGAGCCTAGTTTAGCATCGACGAATGATGAACATCAATTCTAGGAATGAAGTCTTTAAGTGAATAATGAATGCACTTTTCGCACGGAAGAAGCACCGGGAATGTCTTGCCGGAGTTATCCAAAAGGGAGGCTGCTTGAAACAACAAAGGTAGCAACACTCGAATGAGTTATCGATTATCGATGAAGACATCAACATCCGCCTAAGGACCAAGCAGCCTTACCCAGAAGAACTTGAAACTGTTTAACATGCATTGTGAACATATACTATTCAATACTAATCTAGTCTATATACATTACTTCATACGCATTAAAATCTAAATAAATTGTTCTTCAAACATCTGAGACTTAATTCATTCATCCTCCTATGATATAACCCCGTTGTTGCATTGCATTATTTAGTAAGTGTAAACCTGCTCAGGGCCTTGGTTGCCGTACTGTCCCGAGCCGAAGGGGTTAGAGGGAGTTACTTCCTGGCCGTTGATGTCTGAGACGCCAAACCAAGCCAACTCCTTGCCCTTCACGACTGTCACAACAGCAAAGGCGGGTGCAGGCTCGGTGACATAGCCCCAAGAGACTTTGAACTCTGAACCATCAGTGCAAGGCTGCTCTGACCAGCTCTCAGTTGCAGCATTGGAGCCGGGCATGCGGATAACAGTGCATCGCTCAGTCTTGCCGTTGGCCTCGATGGCAAAGTTGTAGTCGCAACCACTGTTGTCCTCGCCACAGTATCGGCTGAGATCGAGGATAGACCAAGATTCACCATCGACGGGCTTGGGGCTGGGGTAGGTAGTGGCATCACCGGAGCCGGAGCCAAGGTCAGGGGTGGCAGTAGCTGATGCGACAGGGTAGGTAAAGTATGAGGAAGGGCAAGATCCGGGATGAGCAGGGTTGCAGCCTCCAGGAATGCCAGGAATAGGAGTGAAAGTCTCCTTAGCAGAAGCTGTCTTGGTTGTAAAGTAGGAGGAAGGGCATGATCCAGGGTGGGCAGGATTGCAACCACCGGGAATACCGGGAATAGGTGTAAATGTCTCCTCAGCGGCGGCAGTGTCGGTTGTGCGTGTGAAGTAGGACGAGGGACATGATCCGGGGTGAGCGGGATTGCAACCGCCAGGAATGCCAGGGATCGGAGTAAAGGTATGCTCAGCAGACGCAGCCTCTGTCGTGTAGGTGAAGTAGGACGAAGGGCATGATCCGGGATGGGCTGGGTTACAGCCAAGCCCACCAGGAATCTCAGTCTTGGTAGGGTTTGCCAGAGATGCAGTGGCACTGGCACAGTATTCTCGGTTCCGGGCGCTGTCCTCTCCGAAGCAGGCAGTGAGAGTGCATGAGCAGGCGACTTCTGGGGTGCCAGCTGCGATGCAGGCCTTGTAAGCGGCCTGGCAATCATCAGCACGGCGAGCCAATGTTGGCGCAGCAGACACGGCTGAGGCCAAGGCCAAGGCAGCGACAATGTTGTTGATCATATTGAAGAGTCTGTTGTGGATGTGTGAGGAAGAGAAGATGGTAAGACTGTATGAAGGTGTGTTTGAGGATGGTGATGGTCATGTATTTTGAAGGGCAATGCTCGGATTCTTATAACCGTCCTGGGACATTCGCCCTGCCTCTAATGATGGCATCACATTTGTTTGACGTTGGATCTCAAAACTTTAGGTTTTCGTATCGACATGGCCAGAACGGGCAAAGAGGACCACCCTTACAGTCCGTATCGGAGCGGTAAGAACACTAACCTCCCGCATTTGCAATCTACCGAACCCTGAATCGAAATATCTGTGGGTTTGACAGCCTAAACGGGTCCTCTGATGATATCATTGCCTTCTAGTGCGGAAAAGGACCCAGTTCTACGGCCGAGGCTCAACCACCACGCGGTAAGGTCATCGGATCAAAGAGGAGACGGGGCTCCGCACATCCCATTTGACGTCAGTATCATGCTGAAAATAGACACAACTGGGACCAAACTAACCAATTGCTTTGTCTGAATCCCTTCTACGGAGTGCCTTGGCCGTTGCTGTGTTAAGCCACCATTGCCGACGAGCCGATCAGTCCGGCCCCGCTGTCCCGCCAACCTCCCGATCGACGGCTCGACTCCACCAACACGAGAAGACGAGAGCCCAACCTCTCGGCCGAGCCGGAGCCTTTGGCTCAACAGGTTTCGTGTGCATTCCAGCCACTTGCATGGGCCAATCATGCTGTAAGCTAAGAGTACTCTGTACTTTAGCATCTAGTAGTAGAAAGACACTCTAGAAAATGTCTTAGTATATGGCAGATCAAAGTACTCATACGCATGGAAAATGTTGATCAGCTCAATGCTAATCCCGAATAGTGTGAGTAACGAGTAAGGAACACGGGATGATGCGTGAACAATGATACGAAGCCCTTTTTTTGAGCAAGATCATTGGGGCGGAATGGCGGGTTCGAACGTAATGTGCATACAGATAGAGTGTGTTTAGCTAAACATATTCGGCTAGCAGGGCTCGTATCCATTGCCACGTCTAGGCCGAGACTCTTGGCCCATCGCCACAGGATGTGAATTGCTGCACTAACGTTAGTTAAGACGATATCGGAACGCGAGAGTTACTTTAGTTGGTCTACTGTATACTAGCATCTGCTCTTGATATCAGACGCTGACTCACGAGAGTGAAAAAATCAAATCATAGTTGATGACTGAACAAGCAATAGGTATCTATAGAAAGGTTTTTGATTAGAATAGAAACGTTCTAGAGCCAATACTAAAGCTGTATTACTCTTCTCTAACTGGCAAATCTTAAACGAGGGTTATATGGCAGCTCGAGCAGTACGTTAGCAAAGTTTTATAAGTTATTTAGAAGGGAGACCAGTGTGGTTGGAGGATACTGCTGTAGAGCCCATAGATGGTATATGATCTACTATGACCATCCATAAATACGACGACAAGAAGATTTACCTAGACTAGTGGCATCAATCTGTAAGCCTACTGTTTCCATATCGTAACTGAAGATACCGATATATAAGATGTCTTGAACCATCCTAAAGCTACGGATCCTGTTATTGCGAAGGCCTACCGGCTATAATTACAGCGAGGGGAAAAGGGTCGGCTTGGCCATGTCCATATAGATTGAAGCGGATTGAATGCTGGAAATTCACATATCTCCTGAGTGCTCATAAGGCTACAATCCGTACCCTGCCCCACCTATCCCTATCATCACAGCAGTACGAGCGGGGTACCAAAAGTTTCAATCCCAACCTTCTGCAGCCAAATTGCTATACAAATTATTACAATTTGATTAATAAATACCTCTGCAGAGGCTTCCGATAAGGATAAATTAGGTGAAGAGGGCCAAAAAGGCATGCTTTGAGTGAAATCAGCGGCAACGCAAGGAACAGGCGTTAGGCCAAGGCAGACTCAATATGGCTGTAAGGTATATGATATAGCTATTTGTAATGATGAAAACTGCTGGTACCTCTATCACTGCGTAAATTAAGTGGCGGTAGAGGTATCGTATGTTGGATGGACTTCAATTGGCTATAGCCCCTTGTAGTGACCAGATTATATCCTTATGAGCACTTAGGAGATAAGGGAGCCACTTTACGGGTAAAGGCGAGTTTGGAGTCTACAGTTCGAGTCATGGTGGTGGAAAGCGCTGCTGAAGCTGTGCCAGAGTACTGTCGGCTTGAGGGTTAGGATTAGCTCTTAGCTTAATGCAGGCTCTGGAAGATGTAATGGAATTCTCAGTAGACGAGCCTGACCGACTATAGAGGCAAGTCATAATACTTTCTGAGTTGACTCAATAGCTGGTCTACTCTAGGTTTTGCTTGGTCACCAAATCCATCGAATAATTCAGCTTCTCGGAACGTGCGGGGTATAACTACGGATGACGATTTCAACTCGGATTTTATACCGATCCTCCGGAACACAAGAAATATCAGCAAGCCATTATTGAGACTTTTCCTTGCTTCCTACAGCTTAGAAAGATTTCAGACTCTCGAAACAAAAGCAAGCTTAAATCATGGTCGAAATCAGGCAATACCATCTATCCCCGACGGATTCTGTCCCAAATTCGCCACGTCCTCTGCTACACTACAAAAATGCCCTGACTCGGAGGTCCAACACCCATTATTGCGATGCTGGTGAAGTCTGGAGCCTGTTCACCAAGAATGAGTGGAGGGTCTCCTGGATCTTCCGGTACGGACCAACGCAGCTTTCGCACTTCCATTCTAAGGCACATGAATGTATGGCCGTCCTCTCTGGTACCGCCACGATCCGATTTGGGGTTGCGGACACGTCGGGTGATTTAGAAGAGAATACTCACGGGTCGGCTTGGGAGAAAGGTGGTGTCGAGTTGGAAGCCGAGGCTGGCGACGTCTTCATCGTTCCAGCTGGTGTCTCTCACAAGACATACAATACCAAGCCCCAAGCCGAGTTTAGGCTCATGTCTCCCGGAAACGCACAAAGTATCGAGGCCGACGACCCAAGGAAAGCTTTATCTGAGATCAAGCTATCCGGTTACACGATGCTGGGCGCTTATGCTAGTGGTCAATGGGATTTTGTTCAGAGAGGCGGAAACTTTGAGAAGTCGTGGGCTGTTCCGAAGCCAAAGTACGATCCTGTTTTTGGAGCGTCGGACGGGGGATTGACCAAGACCTGGCAGGGAAGTGGTAGTAATCCAGAAGGATTTAGCATCACATTTAAAGATGGTGTTGCTGACCAGCGTCCGTTGGCTGCGGAACACTCGAGGCTGTAAAAGAGATCAGCATCACCCGCAGGTACAGACACCTTCCATAATTCACCAACTACGGAGGACCCATGGGTATTTTCGGTGTTTAATTACTGTTTTAAACGACTGGTTGTTCTCTTCTCAAAGTCTTACATGCTTCCTAGAGTTCATGACTCAGGCTGCAAAACATAGATGCTATAATCTCTCCCTTATGCCCAATTTATTTTCGATTTATTAGACCTTTGCAACCACGACGGTTACTTAGGCTCGATGACCGGCGTTCTCGACATTGATCCCCTCGGACTTTTCATACTGATTCATAACATTTACCTCAACCGTCTCATGGAAAACATCAACCTCAGTGGATGCAAACTTGCGAGCACTAATGCGCTTCTCAAACAGGACATCCAGCTCAGCGAATGTGCGGCCTCTGGGTTCAGGTAGTCGAAAGTATGTGTAAACAATGCAAAGAAAGCACATTCCAGCCTTAGATAGTTAGTAATTTCGTCTACTTGGATAGAAAAGTAGAATGTAGTCTTACCCAGAAGAAACCTGTATAGTTACCCCAGTCCCACTCTGTAGGGTTCAGCATGTGCGGGACCAGTACGGCATTGATGATTCCAACCACATTGCTGCACCTGTTAGCATCATCCATGTAAGTCACACGAGTATGGACGCTTACTAAAGGTTACGCCCGAGAACAACCGTTTTGATCTGCAGTCTTCGTGACGACAGCTCGCCCACGAGTGAGTAGCAGACAGTACCGACAGATAGCTGATAGAACAGAGCCCACACGATCATGATGCTCCCTGTTGCCAACGATGCCTTTTCCCTGTTCGCTTCTGGCACTAGACCAAGGAAGCCAAGAATGAGAAGCATAGCGCACAAGCCGCAAAGACCATATAAGTATAAAGATCTTCGCCCAATACCGATAGTCATAAGACCCCAGGCACCGAAAACGCCAACCATATTGATCGCATACTGGCCCATAGCAAAGGAGTAGGAATTCTTTGTCGATAATCCGGCCTGCTCAAGGAAATAAGTTGAGTAATTCGAGAAAGAGTTGCCGCTCAGATTCTGTATGGCCCAGCACATGCAAACGATTTCTGTGCGACGGCGATCAACGCCTCTGAAGCAGTCCAAATATGATGAACCAGCTGTTATCTTCTCTTCCAGCGCAGTTGTATGGACCATCATGGCAATGGTCTCATCAGCATCAAAGTCAGTCTCCCGATTCAGGCTCGTGAGTCGCAAGAGAGATCTCTTAGCTTCCTGGATGCGCCCTTTACGCACAAGCCACCAAGGAGACTCGGGAGCTAGATAGAGGCCGATGAAGAGAGGTAACGGCCACATCCACTGGAGGGCATATGGGATTCTATAAGCCCATTCATCGTCCCGGTCGATCATCGAGTAAATGACTCCAATGCCAATCAGTTGACCGAGGCCCCAGCAAAAGTTGACGTAGGTTGTCAAGTAACCGCGAAGGGCAATTGGGCATACTTCTGAGGCATAAGTAATGCATAGGGTCTGGAAGATGCCCCACGGGATACCACAGAGAATCTCAGCGGCCAGGAGGGTTTGAACGTTGTCGGCTGTGAAAAATAGCGTGATAAATCCCGTGAGCCATATAAGGCATCCCATGACTGTATAGCGGTAGCCAAAGCGTTCAGAAATCCAGCCATTGATGAATAAACCGATAATTGAACCACAGTTGGCGCCCTGAACCCATCAGCTTCTGTATGTGTATGCTGTGATGGAACCTACGTTGCTAAGACCAGACTGCCAAGCTGCCGACACCTGGTAATCGCCATTATCGGTGAGCTGGCCGTACTTTCTGTTGAATTGCGGAAACGCATCTAGGCTTGTGAGCGTCTGCAAAAAGGACAATACTGTGGTGAGAATGGGCGACGGGTGCATCTTACAGAAATTGTTGACGAGGCTGATGTCGTAGCCTTCCATGACAATGCAGGTTGAGATAAACAGACTCCAGCCAATGGCCTTTGGGTATAGCCTGATACCTTGCATCAGAGTCATCTTTTGTTCCTTTTGCGCTGCGGATCGTGCATGGTCGATAACGCTGGCATGTGTCTTGCTTGGATCAAAGTCATCGTGACCTTTCGTGGTCGCCTCTGCGGCATTTGGAATCGTCCCCAGCGGAACTTCGTTCATTTTGACTGTCAAGGCGATGCGGATGTGAAGCTCAATGCCAGCATGTACTCCGTACGTTCAAGAGGGTTGAGGATTGTGAAAGATTACAAGACTGCTGAAGGCCTGGGGAAATGGAGATAAATACGGGGCAGCCCCAGATTGTGCAAAGTCACGTTGATCGAAAGCTGGAGAAGATCGGCGACAGATCTAATGTTAAAGGTCTGGAGAGCAAAAAATCGCTCTTCTCGCCGAGGTGGGAATCATTTAGCGGTGGGGTACGGAGTAAATCGCCTGTATCTAACGTTAACACGGTCTGTGGCCGAGGAGGGGGAGAGATGTAACCTTGGACGGCTACTTGGATGGTCAGAGATGACGCATTTGCTTTCTCCTTTCAGAATTGGGCTGTTTCATTACAATCAACCTGGTCATTTAAATTATCTAACGTCAAGTGCCGAAAGGGAGGCTGGCTGTTTCTGCCAAGAGTCAGGTCCCTCCCTAACCAAGTCACGAGGACACTGACAACGGGGCCAAGTTCGACTACTGAACATGAGCCTTGGCTTGTTAGTTATGATCTGAGTAACTACTCGTATCCGTGGGATTCTATGCAATAGCAAGTTAATCTACAACTGACCGACATCGTCATCTGGGAGTTTATGCTTAATGCTTGGTGAAGGATAAGACATGACTCGTGTAGCGGGGAGTCCACAAGCCAAAATCCACAGTTCAACAAGTCACGAGCCAATCTGACCTCGGCAGTTGAACATTGCGGGGGTACGGATACAAATTTGGAGATAAACCTCCGAGGAAGAAGGACTTCCTGGGCTGGTCAAGCTGGGAATCAGAATTGAGTTCTTCTGAGCAATAGTACCTGAATTGAAATATGGCTACCGGTAACCAGAACATACCATGTATATTTGGAAGTATAAGCTGTGTTCTCTAGGGTAAAGCTATAAAGATTTTCGTTCTTCCCGAATCCCTCCACTCAGTCGTGGATCACCACAAAACAAGACACAAAACCACTACGACGTACCTAGAACGTCTTTGGAACCCGACCTACATACTCAATAGACGTACTGGAAGTACTTGTTTTCCAAGTCAGTCTCGTCAAGAAGACCCTTGTGCGACGCCTGCTCCTCGTTTCCTGGCGCGTGCTGTTCTTTTCGAGACCTGTTCCGACTCCAGAGCAACAACCATAATCCCACAAGACAGATTATTTGGGCTGCGATGCAGAAGAACATCATCCCAACACCCAGGGGATACCACGGTTCCTGCTCAGTTAGGAAAAAGAACGGGCCCACAAAGTTACCTAAACAGTAGCCGATGAGAAGCATAGCGATCGTAGTAACTTTCTTGGTATGCCCAGCGGTGTTGGCCGTAGCGACAGACATGTTCAGCGTTCCGCTTGCGGTGTATGTGAAACAAACCCACAGACATGCAAGTCGACCGTACGCGTTGTCTTGCGAGAGAAGATGAAGCCCCAAGACACCAGCCAGGAATGGCAGGAGGAAGATAATCATGATCAAAATTCTGCAATTCTGATACTTCGTGGCGCAGTAGCTACATGGTCAGCATCATTTCACTTCATTCACAGGCAATTCACTACCTACCAAGCAATCAAACATGATACCAGCTGGATCGCACCAGAAGGCATCTGGTACAGCGTGGTGCGAAGTGTGCTGAAACCCGCCCCCTTGATGATCAAGCCTTGGAACTGAAAAGGTTAGTCGGTTTCCTACAGTAATCGTATTCAACACATACAGCGCTCAATCCCCCATTTGGCGAGTTGCTTGTCAGTGCAAAGATAAACAGGAGCCAAGTCTTCAAGTCGAGCATCGCCTCTCGGAACTGCTTGATTTTGAAGCGTCGGTTCTCAATACCAGTTCCGTTGTCTTTGACTCGCGAGACAGCGAATGCTTTTTCTTCCCGGCTGAGGAACTTGGCCCACATGGGTGCTCCAGGGAGGACGAACCAGAGCAAGATGCCCCATGCAAAGGTGATAGCTCCCCAAATGATGAAAAGAATTCTCCAAGAGGACAAAGACCCATTGATGTGGCCTATTCCGAAGCTGGTGATTCCTGCAACGATATACCCAATCCCAGAACAACCGATCCAGATGCCCATGCGGAAGGGCTGCTCGGCTCGTGTGTAGTACATGCTGAAAATAAGCATAGTCCCTGGCTGTATGGCAGCCTCAAAAGCTCCAAGCAGAGTTCGTACGACTGCCAAGCTGGCGAAAGACTGAACTGCTCCGTGACACATCAAAACAGTGCCCCATATAACAACCTAACTTGTTAGATGCTTTTCAAAAATACCATGCTTACTGAGGTGTCGAGTGTGCTTACTGTGGCTGACATGAAGTAGTTAATCGGCAAACGCTGCAATAACATGCTGGTAGGGAACTCCCATATCATGTAGCCCAAGTAAAAGATGGCGCCAGCCCAAGAGAATTCAGTCCCTTTGAGGCCAATATCCTCACGCAATCCAAAAACAGCAGCATAGCTGATGGTGTTCTTGTCGATAGCTTGAAGCGCGTAGGTCAAGCAGAGAAGGGGCATGAGCCGCATATCGATCTTCCATCTCAGAGAACGCGCAATCTCAGGGCTGATTTCACCGTCGAGGTCATGGTACAGGTTCAATGCTTCCGCAGTTGATGCATCGTTGATACCCTCCCCTTTAAAGTCCGACGAGGGCAACTTGCTGTCTGCCTTTTCCTGTGACATGTTGGGTTTAGTGGATCCGGTACCAAAAATGGCTGCCCATGCGTTTTACCAGAGGTAGTGGGAGATATATACTCCAAAGGTTGCGGGAATTAGTGCCCTTCCTTGAAGAGAATGTCTTTAATGACTAATAACCTAAACTCCTCCTCTTGGACCCCCGCAGAGGATCGTCAGAAATCCCAGTCTTATCTCATGACTTGACTGGACTATATGCAAGACGGCCGTGAGCGGGCGGTTATCAATCAGCCCAGGATGGTCTCCCGCGCACCCAAGGGATGCTGAGCTCCACTCAACAACCTCCTTGCACGCCGATTACGGACGAGATATGTAACGATGTTTATAACCGAAGCTGCAGCTATCCCGCCCACAGTAGTAATCACAGCCACTCCCAGCGCAGCCCGTGGTTACCCTTGCCTCTGATGTGGGATAACTTGCTGTGCTTGGCTTATCACTTCGGGAGACAATTGGTTAGACAAAATTATGTTGCAATTAGCATTGACTGTGCCGCTGATCGGCATCAAAATAGTACAAGATGAGTCTTATCAATCGGAGCAGAACGACGACAATGCCAGCGGAAAGTCGAGACTAGATTAATCTTGGAAGGTGCCAGGAGGACCAGCCAGGATAACGTGCATCCTTTGCCAAGCCATAGTGCTGAGTCAATACGACGTTAGCATAGACATAAAAGCCTCACGCTTCATGAAAAGTTTGCGTTGAGACACTATGAATGTAATCTAAGTTGAGTGGAATAACATAATATAGAATAACGGTAGGATAATAGAGTTCTACTACTTAGGACTCAGGAGTATTAGGTTGCTTACTATTCAACCTAAAGAGTCAAATAATGAATATGTGTTAAACCTTATCTCTCTTTGGTATATGCTTCGTCTCTATACTTGGATATTTTAGCATCAAGGTCTAAGAGTAGATAGCTATCATTAGCGAAGTACGAAGCATCCGTAGAGCAACTTGAGTTAAAACGGAGTCGAAGATACTCAGAGTTAGTGCTTCTGGGCTATAATATTCCCTAACGAAGTACGCAGTCCGACAAGTTTCTTGACATTTGTGCTTCATCATCGACGCGATTTCGACCTCGTGCTCGTGCGGTCATGTCCTCATAAAACTCAAACAGTGCTAAGGTCTCTTCAAACAGCGTTCAAAACTCCGCCGACTTGCAACTTAGTGTCCTGGATTCACTTCCTATCGAACTACTCTAGATCATCTTACAAAACCTAGACCTGCTCTCTTACTTTCGCTTTCGCCACGTCAACCGACGAGCCCGTCTTATAGCGACTATATTTTTAGAGTATTAGTCTGGTGGAACAGTAGGACTATGGTTGATAATGATCACTAGCCGCCCATAGCTCCATTTACACAGATGAGCTTATATTGAACTCGCATAAGTAGCAATGAGGATATCAGAACGCACCAAGTAGCAAGGTAATCATGAGTATATCCAGTCAAAACTGCATTTCTAGCAATAACTTATTATAACAACCAGAGTTCACATATACAGAGGCTGCCTCGATAAGATCACATACATTGAAGTATTATCACGTGTAATTCGGTCAGAAAGATATATAGCTGAAGGGAGACTGCAAAATTATAGAGTGCTTGTGGATGATGGAGTGATAGTTCAATATTATATAGACAAGTATGATGTTATAATGCGGAATGCATAAACTATGGTCCAATGGGCACATATCACAGACTGGCAGCTGCCTAGCTTATATACGCGTTGGTTTGATTTTATACAAGTACAGACAGGCAAATGTTCACATTGTAAAAATGTAATTGAAACTTCGTATTCGCTCGAGCTATAAGAGATATATCTGTCCTTCCCCCGGTTTTAGCCATCGGCGAACCTCCGCTCAGTCCTCAACACCCGACGGTGTGTTGCAAAGAATACCTTGGTCAAGCTATTGGTGTATCAGTATACAGTAGTTTGTTTAGAATATTCTATTGACTTACAATAGGCAAGACGCAGCATCGCGCTCGCTGACCGATCTCGGCACAAATGGCACTAAAGTTGTCCGCATCGGCGGGTGTAGATGTTGCTTTTCATGGTTAACTTAAGTGACTTAGGAGAATCTCCTTACTTACGATTGCCACAGTCCAGGTCGGCCAGTCCAAGGACATCTGTAGCGCAGCATTGGGAGCTTCCGTAAAGGCCAGAACATGGGGCGTATGTTTGTCGCTTCTCGGCGGCTGGGAGAGCCGAGACAGCATAGGCAAGGACGGCAACGGAAACAACGGCGAGCTTCATGTTGCTTGATTGGGAGGGTATGTGTTTTCAAGGTGGTATGGTAGTGGATGATATTTTCGAAGAGGCTGATTGATATAATTTCAGTTTCCATACTCGCCATTATATACAAAATCTCCCAAATTTGCCACTACATAAGTTTTCGAAATCTGTTAAGATCGTCTCTCCTTTCAGCTGCTCTTGAGATTCTCAACGTCATGATCCCTTGACCTGAGTTCGACCTGAACCATTCGTCGCAAGAGTGATGAGAGTGTTGAGCTCGGCGTTATGCGTTGGAGTATAAGAACCATGTCGATATCAGTAATAGAGTTGGCACGAAACCTGCTGCGACGTTACAATGGAGGGATTGACACAGCTCGACAGGGGTAATTATGGCATTGACGACGGCGGAGATCGCTCTTGAAACTCGACGTTCCAAGGCACATGGCACGCAGCCTCTAGAATGAATAGCCTTAATTGGATGGGCCATCGGGCCATTCACCTGAAGCGAGTTCCAGTCGACAGAAATCATCAGCCAGGGGAGCAAGCCACCTGGCAATAGCAAAAGGAGATTTGAAACTTGCTACATAGAGCCAGCAGAAGGATTAACGTCAATACTATCACTAGACCGCAAACAGTCAGCAGCTCGCTACATGACGTCCTATATCTCATATTTATTAGCGCCTAAGCAGTTGTTCCTGACTACCTATGGATCAGAGATGCGTCACAGAAGGGCAAAGAAGCGGCCATGATACCTGAGCACAACGGGCAGGCAACTGGAGAAATTACAATGATGAACATGTGGTATGATGTCTGGGTAGTATCAGGGATGTTCACATAAACCAGCCCCGCTCGATAGATGCAGACACAGCAGAAGATGCACCTAGTAGCTGGCATCAAATGCGGTTGCATCAGAAAGCCTTATAACTGCCAAGACCATAACAGCTGTAGTTTTTATGTTTCTTGGGAACGAGACAATCTCTCCAGAATGATGCAATCTCGACATGGACCTGACCTACTAAACTACATAGCTTCAACCCCTGTGATGATCATACAAGACTTTGAGAATCAAACGACGAATGACACAAAATCTGAATCACGATTTAAAAGAGATTAAAGACTTGCCTGCAGTTTTGGGAGCAGCATCAAAGAATGATTATAAGTTTAACTTGGTTAATTCCTGACGGTAGACTGGCTTACCATTAGCGACCTCGAACCCCGTATTTTCACCGCACTAGAGGCAGTCTACCACACAGTCTGGGTGAGAATGGGGTTATCACAGGTGCCAGTTTGAAGAAGGGTACCCGCCTATTTATGCCAGCTCGGTTATTGACCTCCGAAAGGCCGATCGATCTAACGTCAGTTATTTTAGCTCCATGTGTCGCTTCTGTGTGCGTCACCAACTTCGCTCTGTCTTGACAACTTCGCTACGATGTCCTCGAAGCTTCTCCCACCTCCCCATGGCATGCCATCGTTTTGGCGATCTTCCCCTGGGTCGCTGGATAATCATCGATCAACGGATTCACTGCCCTCCAAGTGTGACATTCTCATCATTGGCGCAGGTTACTCTGGCGCTGCCTTGGTGACACACCTTTTATCTCAAGAGGAGTCGAAAAACAAATCCATTGTAGTTTTGGAAGCTCGTCAGCTTTGCTCTGGTGCCACTGGGCGAAATGGTACGGGTCATTCGTCTCCAGCTTCACGACTTCATGCAACTGACTGGTTGATGCACAGGCGGACACATCAAGCCCGATGTTTACAATCTGTGTTCTGACATTTCTGCCCAACATGGCGTTGAAGCCGCAACCGAGATTGCTGAGTTTGAGCTTGCCAACGTTGAAGCAGTCAAGGACTATGTCTCGAAGACGGGCGCAGACTGCGATCTCGTTTTGACCCAGACCGTGGACGTTCAGCTATCCGAGTCGCATAATACGTCCCTCAAAGCCCGGTACGATAAGTTTATTGACGCTGGTGGAAACATAGCCAGAACTGCCTCTTACTTTCACGGCAAAGATGCTGAAACGGTACGTCCTCTGCAGATATTCGCTCTATGATGACATGCTAAGTAATTATACTCCTAGGTTTCTGACGTCAAGGGCGCAAAAGGCGTCTTCAAGTATGCTGCTGGTCACCTTTGGCCCTATAAACTAATTCATCACATGTTCACCCATGCTCTCGTCCACGAGAACGTCAATCTTCAAACTGGCACGCCTGTCACCGCTATCTCATCTTCTCCCGACAACCGCGGTGACTGGGAAATCACCACCGCCCGCGGCACCATCAAGGCGTCTCAAGTAGTCATGGCTACGAATGCATACACAGCGGCTCTCCTCCCCGAGTACCAAGACAAGATCATTCCATACCGGACGGTTTGCAGCCGCATTACAACCCCAGAACCCGAACGAGCTCCTCGGCTGGAAAATACGTATACTCTGCGTTTCAATGAATGGGACTTTGATTATCTGATTCCTCGAACCGATGGAAGTATCGTCGTTGGCGGTGCCCGAAGAACCTACCTCAAACATCTGGATGAGTGGTATGGTAATGTGGACGACACCAAGATGATTGAAGGAGCGAGACACTATTTCGACGGATATATGCAGAATCATTTCAGAGGCTGGGAAGACAGCAGGGCACGTACAGATCAGATCTGGACGGGAAGTAAGCTTCCTTCTTATCCATGTAACATCCTTTGCTTCTAATCATTTACTAATCTAAACACGTTCAGTCATGGGCTATTCTGCGGATCGCTTACCACGACTGGGCAGAATACCGGGCAGGCCCAATATCTTCATTATGGGCGGGTTCACTGGTCACGGCATGGCTCAGATCTTCCTTGGCGCCAAAGGGATTAGCCGTATGGTTCTTGAAGATGTTCAATATTCAGAAACAGGGCTGCCGCGTTTGTTTGAGGAGTCCACCGCAAGGCTAGCGAACAAGGAGAACTTTGCCTTGGACTTGTATAACAAGTTGCCTGTTGCGTCACGGCTTTGAGCATTTGAGCAGTGGGACACGCAGAATCGTTCATACACCCCATACCTCATTATCTAAAACAATGCCAGAAAACAAACCAGCGTGATACTAGATGTGTTCTAATCTAATTTCGTGCCTAAATACTCTATAGACAGAATTCTCTGGGCGAGCAGGATCACTGTGGCGGCGAATCACCGACGTCAAGCGCGCCCCTAACGAGGTGATAGATAAGAGAGGGTCACGGAAGCATGCATCAACACGGCTATCTACTTCCAAGAAACCAAGACTGTAGCCGCAATGAGGGGCTCTGAACAAATATCTCTGTGTCTGAGACTGTGCGCCAAGAGAAACGAAGGAGGGGAAATGACCTCGCTAATCACAAGCGCTTCCATCGAGACTTGGCGGCAAGTCCAAGCGAGCGCCGATGATCTTATCTCGTAACTGGAACTGTTTTTGGCCATAGATATACAAAACGAAGAGGTCTCATGGAAGCAAGGGAGATCCGGCCCCCTGGCCCCGTAGCAAAGTGGATAGCATAGATGGCGTGAGATTTACGGTACTAATGAGACATGGATACGAAGCATCCGCAGCTATGATTTGAGCAGTATAAGGGCGGTTTGGTGATGTCAATTTCAGGTACATCGAATACTACATAGCAGATTCAATAGCCCAGCCTTTCTCGACTCTATAGTCGAAAGGAAGAACTCTCAACTACATCCTGTTTATTGACTGACTGAGATATTGGGACTGGCATGATTGGACCATTAGCAGTGAAAGTTTTAGATTGATGTTCTACCAGATAGGTTCAGAAGTATTCTTTTCTTTGAGCCATAGTAAAGTTGTGCTTCTTGATGTGCGGCATAAACACTCTCTCATACAAGGTCGTGGCTAGCCACCCCCCATAGATAACAGAGCTACCCTGCCCGGGCTTTTGTGAGATCTTCGATAACAACAGTGTCTTCCTGGCCTTGCAAAGCAAGAATCTCTCGTTCAGCCTTTGTAGCGGGCTGACTTGGGAGGAGCTTGAAGATCCAGGGCGCCGCGATGGCGATTAAAGCACCGCCACCGCATGCGCCGGTCAACGTGGCAAACCCCAGAAGATGTTGAGGGGCATTAGTGCTCGGCCAGAGGTAGCTCCCGTAAATGATAGCGAGATGGCCAAAAGAGTTGACAAATGCGATTGCTATCGATCGCTTCTGATCTGGGAAGGGGATAGATTCACTGGCCCAGTTGAGCATCAGAGGCAGACCTGTGTACAGGCCAGCTACCAAGGCGCACATCATGACATATTTGGCCACGGCAGACCTAATGAAAGCTGACACGAGGCAAGCAACGGCTGAAAGGCAGAAGAGTCCGACATTGTGCCACCTGCGATCCTGGGTCTTGTCCGAAGACCATGACAATGCCAACTGAGAAATGGCGCCAGTGATCCAGATAGGAACTGTCATCCATTGCGCGGTGACGTTCGTAAAGCCCATGTTTCTGAGAATGGTGGGCACGAAGTAGGAGATAGACATGCCCATGATAATGATGCTATAAGCGATCAAAAAGAACCACGTCTTTCCGTCGGCGACAACGGCCTTGAACGCTTGCCAAGATATCATCCGACGGCTGGTCGAGTGGACAGTGAGTTTTCGATCAAATAAGATCCGAATATGTGCCAGTCGACGTTGTTCGGGTGTGAAATAGCGAGCGTTGAGTGGGTAATCGGGGAGAATAAAGTATAAGCCGAAGCCGCAAACGACGGTCAGGATGCCTTCAACTATGAGCAGCCATCGCCATCCAGGAATACCTCGAGCGCCCTCGAGGCCATCAATGATCGCTCCGGCCATTATACCACCCAGAGCCGGGGCAATGCAGCCAGATGTATAAAATATGCAAAACCGCTTGCCTACGCCAAGTCAGTGGGAGTTGGCTGTTGGTGGGAAAAGAACGTGAGACTGACCGATCTCTTTCTTTGTATACCAGCATGTCAGAAGAAATATGGCACCTGGAAACAGTCCAGCTTCGATGCAGCCGAGAAAAAAGCGTCCAGCCAGGAATCCCTCGTAGTTCTTTGCTTGTGAAAGGGCGATGACAACGCAGCCCCAGACCCAGATGATTGTAGGTAGGTAGAGGGAAGGGCGGCATTTATTCATGATCATGTTGGAGGGTACTTCACAGAGGAAATATCCGACAAAGAAGAGATACACAAGCATCGAGTAGTCTAGTATTAACTGTCAGTCACAGAGCTTGTCTTTATCAAATGCACTCACCCTTATCATCCATTTTCAGCTCATCGCTCATTCCCGCAGCGTTGGCGTTGGCCTTGTTTCATTAGCTTTTTGGCCAAAAGTCTACCTTAAGCCCTGGATTTACTTACGATATTGCCACGATCAAGATATGCTAGAACATACATCCACCAGAGGCATGGTAGTAGGACACAGTCGATCTTGCGCACAAGACGCTTTTCTTCTGGTGTGTCAGGGACATAGCTTTGCAGCGCAATAGACATCTCTTCATCCTCGTTAAGATGCTGTCCGGGCTTGATCACCTGCTCATCGATAACATCGTGGGCGTCTTGCCCAGGCTTGGGGCACTCGCTTCCTTGGTTGGCCATCGCCATCGTTGGGAATTGAACTAGGCGAGATCAAATGAGGTCTTCTAACGTTAGTAGTTAGGACCGCACAGTACTTACTTATAGATTGAATAGGAAACCAAGTTGGAACTGCCCTCAAATACCTTGAACTCGGCTACTGCTTTTCCGTTTTCTCCACATGGCTTCAAGATAAGACCTGAGATCAACCCCTCTTCAGACCGCAACCCCATGGGGCCAACGGTTAGGACGCATCCTTCGAGCCTTGGCGGGATTTCTTGATAAGGTGTGGCGATCTGCGTGAGAAACAAGGATCAGGTGGGCGGGAGATTTAGACGTCTAGCAACATCCCCTCATGGCAATGATTATCCATAGCTAGCATTTGCTGGAGCATTTAACTAGTAATGGAAAAAAGGGGAAGTTATGTTAGTGATTTAGCAAGGAGGTTACCAAGGGACGAGATCATTTAGCAGATGTTTTTTAAGTAGGGGCCCCGTATCAGAAGCCAACGAGCGCTGTAAAAGAGATGACTTTGGCTTTGCTTCCGTCTGTGATTAACTTAACCATAAACCCAATATCAATATAGCGCAAGAGGGACTGTAGCACTCATCGTGTTGAAAGATCCAAAGAGGCAAGCGGAAATCAAGACAATGTCAAAAAAGTGCCCAAGGGAAGCCGATCCGAGGCGCAAGTGTGAGGGTTATCAGGGGGAGGATACATCCACCGAGTCCTCCTGCGGTGGGTGCATGCTAAGCCAGTGACAAAGGCATGATGCTTGTCAAACCAATGAGCAGCAGCCGAAAGCGCTGAATTGAAAAGCAGTGATGCAGATATTCTACCACATACATCCAAGGAAAGAAGGAACTGGTAGAACTCTAGGAGATGTCAGTTCAGTGCAGACTGCATGAAAGCCACTGGATTGATGTGACTTGCCTGTCGATAAACCTAAAAGGATAAGGGATGCAACGATAACAATAAACCCAGGCATAATCATAAGTGTCCTCATTTCCTCTCAATACCGGCACTGGGCATGTACCGTGTCATTTTTCACCGTAAGCATAGCGTCGAGCTTCAATACAGTCAGAAACGTTAAGCTAGACGGGACTTGCAAAAGACTACGAGTCTACAGTTGAAGAGGCAACTCAGAAAAGGGCTGTAAACTGTCATTTCTGCGGTAGACTACGCTACCAAGCTATGCGCTGGTTGCTCCAATATGTGCGCTGATTTTCACTGGGGAGCCATTTCTTGTCGTGGTATATCAAAGCAATCCTATCATTAGCTCACTGGTTTCCGATCGTTGCATCTCAAATCCCTGTCGGCTTCACAAGCCCTACGAGTCGTCGTCTCCTCATTCAACCTCGCCTGGAGCCTCAATACCAGTAGGGTGTTCTTCCTCGCCTTCCTCACCCCTGAAGTTGTGAAGAACGACGCCATCCTCAATCTGGGGCATGCTACCTTCAACATGACCTATCGTCAGCTCTTGGCCTGGCTCCCAGCTGAGGGCAATTTCCTTCATCTTATCCTCGGTGAGTCCGTGGCTGCTGGTCGGATTTGCAAATAAGAAGTTTGCAACGGCAGAGTAAAATAATCCCTCTCTGATCAACAGAGAAGAATCCCTCTTCGCCAAAGGCACCCTAGCCCTGGGATACCTGTTGACCTGATGCCCGAGGAATAATCGAATGATCTCATACGCGCAGATCAAGCGGTTCTCGCCTTGAATTTCAGAAGATATTTGACCTTCGGCCACCAAGATCGATGCGTATTTCTCCGCCATGTGGGAATCCAAGAATGTGTCAAAGGAGTGTCGCATGTAGACGATGTCCCATTGCACAGGCTTGCTCTGCCCCAATCGCCAAAGGCGTCCAATTGCGTGCATCATTGTCGGCATGTTAAGGGGGTATTCGAGTATGATACCGTGGCTGCATGCCCCGTGGTAGTTTACTCCAAAGGCACCCATTTGGAAAGATGTGATGAGCACATTGGTTCTATCATCTGGGTTGTTGAAGCGACGGATTGTTTCTACCCGTTCAGGCTGCCAGTGAGCGCTGCCAAGATTCAAGGACCGGATGCCCAGGTAGTTGAAAAGTCCGTTGAGAACACTAATCCAAGTTAATCATCTATAATCCATCTAGAATCATCTTGAGGTTAGCTAGGCCACTCACATCGCGGTCAAAGGGTAGTTGACGTAGATCAAAACCCGCTCGCCTTGGTGGTAAAGGTCGATCACTCTCTGAACGACCCAGGATATCTTGGGACTTCCAGAGCATATTGACTTGGCCATCTGCAGCTTCTCACTGGGCATGTACTCCCTGTCAGACAATCGTGTGTGGTAGTGAAACCACTGAAGGCCTCCGCTCCGGTCACCTTCAATGATAGAGTTGATTTCACGGGCACCACCAGGAAGAGCGCGTTTGTGCCTCCTGTATATGGTCCCTGTGGCCGTTCGGGTTACTTCTCCAATCAATAGACGGGCCGAATGCCTTCCAAGCATCCTGATGTTGCGGATATTTGGCTGGAAAAACAGGTGGAATCTCGGATGCGTAGTGGTGAGAGAAAGAATGCGCAGCTCTGTGCTGTTGAGGCGGGACGACCTATCTGCAGACTGGATTACTCGGCGGCCGATATGATTTGCCAAGTTTCTGTCGGACTTCATTGAAAGATGATCTAAATGGCAGCCGAGGACTTGCTCTAGCTCCTGGCAAAGATCTTCATCGGGTTCCAGTTCCACCGTCTGAACCGCGATCTGCGGCATCTCGTCACCAGGAGAGACAACTGTTCCATCTGGAAGAGTAAGCTGGCTGAGCATGCCACGACGAAGAAATAGCATATCCAGTAGAGGCTTCACTGCGTTTTGCGCGAAGTCAGGTCCATACTCCGTTTTCTCGCCGTAGTCGAGGAACATCTGGGGATGAAGTAGAAAGAGAGGGCCTTTCTTCCCATCAATGAAGGAGATGTACTCCTCTCTTAGCTGGCGAGCACCGGGTGAAATTGACGTGCCACCAGTTGGGTGATCAGTTCCGCTGCCACGTAGACGCTCCAGACTCAGTTTTTTGGGGTTATCTCCCTTGAGAATACGGCCCCAATCTTCGCTCTCGTAGAAAGCTTTTATATCAGTGCCATCGCCCGATCGGTACTTGAAAGGCCACTTATGTTGCCATATCAGGTTGGCGTAAGCAGCAGCGTCCTTTAAGTGATTGAGTACTGGTGTCGCAGTCACAAGGAGAAGAGCGTCGTGGGGAAGTGCTTGGATCATTTTGTGCTTGGCCGAATCCGTGTTCTTCACCACATGGGCTTCATCACAGATAATCCAGTTAAAGTCTGAGCCGTTAAGACGAATGTAGGCCTTCTTGTCCCGGACCTTGCGCTCTGAACCTGTGGCCTGGTCGGTGCGGCTGGATGCGGAATCATCGTGGGCAGCTGAGTGTTTATCGTTGGCCTCATCTCCTAGCGCACCTTGATCAACGATTTCAACGGTAGTCGTGACGTTGCGGTGAATAGCAGTCTCATAGGACGTCAACAAAACCTGGCGCATAGTCTAGTTGAGCTAGTTAGTGTCTTCTCACCAATTCCTCGTGGGATGAACGTTGTACCTTTGGGTTTTCCTCGTCAGCCGCACAGGTACTGATCCAACTCTGGAGATCCTTCCTGGTATCGAGAACAGAGTATCTCATATTGTCGTTGCAGGTCCATGTCTTGCCGTAGCTGACCACAATGTTCAAAAAACCACCAAACCATTTGGTAAGCTCTCTGAAGGTCTGGTAGATGACAGCAGGAGGACAGAAGATGATGCTGGGCTTGTACTTGCGCTCTCCTTCCACAACCTGTTTGCTGCCATTGTTGTAGTCACGCTCGGTGAGGTGGCAGCAGATAACCAAAGCCATTCCAATCTGCAATGTCTTGCCCATTCCGCACTCATCTCCTAGGATGCCGGCTCGAAGAGGAGATGTCATCATCTTGTAGATCCACCATGCACCTGATTGTGATCAGTACACGCGCCGCTTCGAGGCTGTTAGCTTACCAGTGACTTGGTGCGGTTTCGCATCGGGGGCAGACTCCTCCATGCCTGGAACCCGGAGAGACTTCCAATCGCTGATGCCAATCTCGTGACAGATTTGGACCAGGTCATTCTCTTTGGCGGGAAAGGTGCCTATCAGTTGACGAAAAGATCGTAACCTTTCCATGGCGGCATCGTCTGACTCTGTCATGTCGCTTGCATCACTGTCGATATCGCTATACCCGGCGGACTCTGGGTCATCTTCACCTTCTTCCACGGTCTCAGGCTTCTAACCTCGAACTGAGAGGAGCTCGCTTTGTGGACCAATAGCCTGCAGTTGATTGTCCCTTAACAATAGCGATGGGGATGTGTGAGATGATGGGGCGGTGGCGCTATCGCTGATACCCTCCGATGGGTTGTACTTGACATTGGAATGCTCAAGAAGGGCATTGATAAGCACTTTACACTGGTCACCGCTCAATGGTTGAAAGCATCTACCAGAGCGCTTGGCAATATCAACGCGGATATCCGGGCTGGAGTTAATCTGAGTTAGAATTCTCACGATCCTATTATGAATCGCCGCACTGAGGGCCAGTGCACGTTCTCCGGGACTTGTTTGGTTCTCGGATACCTCGGGAAGCATATTAGAGATGTCCTTGGTAGCAGCCATGTTGGTCAACTCAGTAGGTCGAGCCCCTTGGCCACATCCTTCATGGGCATTCTCAAAAGCCGTGTCTTGAAGGGAATCCCTCGCCTGGTCCGACTGGTTCGCCAGGCTGTTGCCGCTCCGGAACTGTGTCACTTTCTCATCCGTAATAAGCCCATACCATTGTGCCTTGGCTTCTTCCAGCTGTTCGCTCTTCCAATTCTGGTTCTTTCGCCGGTAGTTGAAAGTATTACACACGATGAGCCCAGCTTGCCAACTGTCATGCGAATATCCCCAAACTGCCTTGGAGTCTTCGGAAGATTCGCCAGGGAATCGCTCGGAAAATGATGTGAGTAGTCGATAAATAGCGGCAATGTAGGTCGGGATAGGGGCGATATCTTTCACGGTGACAGCCCCCAGTTGGCTGATCGGGATCAGCTGGCATCCATTACCTTTACGTATCAGAATGCCCGGGCAACTTTCAAGTCGTGTACGAAGATTGGGGTAGTCTTCGTGGACGTTGACGATGCCTTTAATGATGTTGGTAAGGCTGGGGCGTCTCGGAGACTTGGATCCTTTGGGGCTGTAGAGACGTGCAAGATCGTAGAGCACTCTTGCGACTGTAGAGAGCAACAAGGTCAGCATACTTTACGTGAACAGGAGGAGAAGAAATACTGCCGAACTCCTCTAGGAGCGAGTGAGCTTTCGGTACTTACCATCGCGGTCGAGCCATGTGGTGAGTTGATAGGTGTTGGAAAGTCCAACCAGCGCCGCTACCCATCCATCATTCCGACCACTGGGTTGGAGAAACGTAACGGCGGGGAGGATTTTATGTTCCTTCTTTCCTGTATCATGCTGGTGGATGAGATTCGTCAAGTCTCGGGCGCGAGTAACTTCGGGTCGGCTGAATTTGGGAAGCCTCTCGAAGTATCGTAGGCGACTCTCTTTAGGCCATGGCTTACCTTGCTTCCAGTCATCATTGTTGAGTGTTGCTCCATTATCACGTTCTGGAAGGCATCGGATCAGGAGGGAATGAAGAAAACTGCCCGAAACAGCGGGGAGCATGGTCAAGGGAGTGTCATCGTCGTCTTCACTGACTTGAGCCGGAAGGTTACTCTGTGGAGGGGGTAAGTCATGAGGCTTTGTGACAGAGGACTCATGAGTGGGGATAGCGTTCTCGAGAGAAGATGCGATATTGGATACAGTTTCTACGGATGTAAGAGCATCGCTGGAGAAAGTCTTGTCACCGGAAGAAGGGGACTCGCGGTGTTCTGCTCTCACTCGTTTCGCAGAGCTTGCCTCCGAGGCCGGCGAGGTCGAACGCTTGAGAGGCATCTTGCGAGCGCAAGCAGGGTTCAAAATGAGAGAACTAAGGATATAAGATAAAGTGCGTTATATAGTAATCGAATGGAGGTAAAAATGAGAGGTCTAGGGGGGATTTTGTGGAGAGAGAAGATGAAGAGGACTCGATGAGAGCCGTGAGAGGGAAGGGAGAAAGGAATAA
This sequence comes from Fusarium staphyleae, assembly GCA_017140175.1. Classification (NCBI taxonomy): domain Eukaryota; kingdom Fungi; phylum Ascomycota; class Sordariomycetes; order Hypocreales; family Nectriaceae; genus Fusarium; species Fusarium staphyleae. Next base: position 55,335 of record JADDON010000454.1, read on the forward strand.
CTAGAGGCGTGTTGGGTGACAGTGCAACGACAGTGATTCACTGAAAACGTCTACCACGGTAGCGATTGAAGGGAAGATAAATGAGAGAAAGTCCAAGGTTCCTGAGAAAACGTACAAATGGACACAAGCTAGAAAATGCAAATCTTGGACGGGCTTTACTTAGATGTCTGTCAAGACACGAGAGCCTACAACAACAAATGAAGGCGCGTTTAAAGAGCATGATGCCCTTTTCGATGAACTAAAACTACATGACACAAAGCTGGGACAGACTCGAAAACCATGTAATCACATAGCACTCTAGTGTTAGTTAGTTAATAGGTTGGTCGCTTGACACGCATAGACAAAGGGGTCAAACGGTAAACCTAGACTCAGAGGCGTGCTATTTCAGACAATAGCAGCAAATCTCTCCAGCGGAACACCAATACATAGCTCTAGAGCCTTGTGAGGATATGCAGGCAAAGGTACTTACGCTTGACATGATTCTGTGCTGTACTCCGTAGACCGTAGAGAGAAAGGTTTCCACGGAGAAAATGTACGGGTTGGCTTTAGGTGGACGCGCCACGAGAGGTCGACCACATTGCAAAAGTCGCTGCCTAGACTGGCTACCAGGCTGATTTGGCTCGGCACTCGTCATAATGGGACCGTTTTCACTATATAAGCCCGTGCTGTGTGCTGCCAAGCTGCTAAGCCAGCTGTTCCTGATGTTGTTCTGCTTCTCTGACGCTCACCATAGGATAAGATACGGCCTACCCTGACCGTGTAACACGTGATGTGGGACTGTGCTTATCTTAAGGTTTAGCCACCAAAAGGGTCAATACAATAGGACCTAATTATGTCCATAAACCGGCTCCTGTGGTACGTCTAATGGAGAAGGAGAGAAGCGAGAGGCCTTGGCGGACGCTTCAGCTTCCCTGTCGGCAGTTATTAAGGTATCAGTACTAGTGGAGAGCCTCTCTGACACTGGGCGCAGGGGGCCGCGCTTAGGAAGAGATCGACGATAGGAGCCGCTTGGTTGGCCTCGGGGGCGGCACGGCACGGTAAGGCGCTTCCGTCATTGGCGGAATGGCCGATAAAGGTAAGATTAGGTAGTTATAGCCATTCCCTGTCCGTGTTATGCTTAAACGGATTCAAGCTTGGTTTGAGCTGTGGTCACTCTCTGTGCTACCCGACGATCACCTACCGAAACTTGAATGAACGTCCCGTTGGGTCTTAGACGTCAGCTTATACCAAGCTTCTTTGATCCAGATTGCCAGAACAGGCGGTACACGGCGCTGGCTACGATGACATCCGTGTCACAACTGGGCTGCCTAATTTTCATCGAGATTAACTTGTGCCAAGAATGACTCCATTCACAACTATAAAAGACCACGGAGGAGTCGTCGAAGTGGGATAACACAAGAACTCATCAGCCAGTTACCTCTACTACTATCACTTCCTCTTCACTACTCAGACAAACACTTCAAACCAAAACCCCCTTTTTTATACAACTTATTCATCATGAAGTTTTCTCTCTCTATCATGACTGCTGCCTTTGCCTCGCTTGCCGTCGCTGATTTCTGGATCTACAGCGAGCAGGACTTCACCGGCGATATCACCTCTGAGCACTTCAAGTTCTACAACGGAAATCCGGACTGTGCTGATGTTACCGAACGCTCCACTGCTGTGCATCGCAAAGACGATGTCAGCGGAAACAAGTCCGGAGTGCGGTGTGATAATTGCGCTAGCGGGGACATCAAAGTAATCGAGTTTAACACCGAGATGGGGCATTTCAGTAAGGGCCAACCCAGTGCATCTTCCTTTAGACTAAACACATTATTGACGAATTCTGCTCTAGCCATCTACAAAGACCGTAACTGGGACATGGTGGACTTGAACGACAATGTCGTGGGCAACTGTAGACTCGACGACTCCGACACTTATACTTGTCCCATTCCTCCTACTGGACAGGCGGCTCAGGGGGGTTCCCTCGTCTTCTGCACCTCATCCCACAACGCAGACCCTATCAACGGGTGAATATGATAGTCTATATCCTGATTATTAGCATCCGGTGTCAAGGGCTTCACGTTTAGAGCAATCGTCAAAGAACATGGAATAAGGCTGCACTTCTGGCCTTTTCATTGCTCACCCATGGCTGCTGGAAAGTTGTATACAGAGTTTGATCCAATTCATAGGATACGTCGTTTGGAAAGTGCTCCCAAAACCGTGCTTGTGTGACTAAATAGATATACCTACTTGAAGCTATGAGTTCTTACTAAACCTGGAACCACGTCTCTAACAACCTCTCCGTAACAGCAAGCATTCTAGGCTGGCATATCCGGTCAAAAATAATCGAAGGATATTGTATCATTGATCGTAGTCGGGCAAGATAAGCGAACATTCCATGATGTGGCTGAGTCAGGGCAGTGTTTGCACGTGCTCCTCCGCTAGGCTACCTCGATGTAACTATATCTACGTTTCCATTCAGCCCAAGAAAATGTGCGCCTATCTTCTCTACACTCGTCTTGGGGACCCAATACAAATCGCCAAGTAGAGCCCAACTCCACAATCCATCGAGACCAATACAACATGTGGGCTTCAAGGATCCTCAGAGATCGACGCGCTAGATCCTCAGCCAAGCAAACGGCTACGGCTGTTGCCTCCGCTCCTATATCCAGTGTCGAATCGAGTGCAAACTCGCAAGCTTTTTCAACTGCTGTTGCTGAGTTGATCGAGAACCTGGACTTCGTATTCAACCAGTTGGATGATGAAGGTCATTTCTCATCTCCGTTCTATGGCGGTTGAGTGCTGAGTGCTGATCGACCTGCAGAACAAGGTGACATGCTACGTTTCCATCTCTTGCGACTCGCCAAAGAGATATCAAAGTACGAGAACTCGTCTGTTGGAGACGAGGTTGCAATCGCGTGGGACTGGTACATATCCATGTATCCAAATACACGAAACAAGGTGCTGATGCAAGCTCGTAGTGACCGTGGTTTAGCTGAACTCCTAGTCTCTGCATGCCGCTGTGCATGCTCAGTTTATAACGCCAAGATTCAGCCTGGGGAAGATCTAATGCCAGTGATATCCAGAACACCGTCGGCAATGGGTAGAGTCAAAGCGACATCCATATGGAAGGCCGAGTCGACAAAGACGCTGTTTGCATCCATTCGAGGCACGGCGAGTAAGACCGACCACATGGTTAACTTCAACAAAGACCGAAAAGATGCATCTTCCACGTTTGTAAGACCATCTTCTTTTACCGCTAGTATCATGATATTAACTTGGTGATAGGCCTTTCCTGAGAGTTTCAATGACATCGCTGTCCATGGGGGCTTCCTAACCTGCGCCAACGCCCTCCTCCCGTGGCTCACTCAAGAAATCATCCGCCAAGTAGAGCTCGATGATAGCCTAAGACATGTCGTGTTTGCTGGCCACTCGGCTGGTGGAGCTGTTGCTGCAATAGTGTTTTTACATTTTGTATGCCACTGCCCTGATCGATGTCAGTCTTTGTCTCTTACTGCCTCAATTACCCTGTTCTTTTTAACTGACCCTTCTTCTGATAGTGTCGGATGTTGAATTCTCTCTTATCACATTTGGGTCCCCTCCAGTGACCTCGATCAACATCACCAAGCAGGCACAACATCTGTCTCATGCCAAGCATGTGCTCGCTATCGTCAACGAGTACGACTTGGTCCCACGTATTGATCAAACCTATTTATCCTCCGTTATTAGTCTTTATAGATCTAGTTACGAAGCACAACTTGCAGAGTCTGAAAGTTCTTTGCCCCTCAGCAAATCTCAAGCACAAGACCCGAGTGGCCCACGATGGGAACTCCCTGCTCCAGACTTTCATGTTGTAGGCGATATAATTGTGCTAAGGATGAGACTCAAGTTCAAAGAATTAAGTCCTACCGGCAGGGGAGATGTTGATGATAACAACATACAGATACCAGACCTGGACATGGTCCAAGTATCCCCTCTAGATTTCAACAGGTTACTTTTCTTCGACATATCAGTTCACAAACGGCGGCTTTACCTGGAAAGACTCGAAAGGATAGTGCAGAGTCAAAACGTTGGAGTCACTGTAGGGCAAGATACTCCAATGGTTCACGTGGCGACAGCAGCCGTGGAGAGTAGTACCCCGTTATGAGAACCAACATCTATTCCTGTTCAGATCTACGCTTGGGGAGAGTCTTTTGCTTTCTCCTGGCCCATTCAACAGCTCTATAATAGAAAATCTCCCTCTGAACCTTTAAAGCAATCTTTGTCATGTCGACTTCTCCGTCTTCAGCTTTCTCAAGCTCTGTCAACAGAGCCTGACAATCCCAGCAACCGCAGATGCGATATTCTTGTCCGAAGTGTACACGAAATAGGCGTCTTGTGTCCCCGAACCCATCGCCAAGCTTTCCCTTTGCGATGGTGTCGTCATGGTTGATGAACTTTCCAACCAGAGCGTTCATGGCTTGTCCGTAGTACTTTGCCGTGCATTGATGGGTGTGCCATACGAGATCAATATCCAGTGTCGGTACGACCGTTCGGGTCTTGGAAATCTTGAAGAGCTTGCAGAAGTTTTGGTAGCGATCGATACCGCGTCGCAACGTGCCTTCAAGAGCGGGACTTCGAATCCACATGTGTGCGTTCATCTTGTCAATGAAAGCTGTCTGTCGTATCACGGCATCTCTGAGTTGCTTGGCCAATTCGCTGTCAAACTCATTGAACATGTTCGTATAGGTGACAGTACGCAAGTGATTGTCGCCGTGCCCAGAGGAGCTGGCTTTCGGTCTGAAGCTACCGAGATTGAGAGGCTCAGTCGATGAGCGTGCAGCTGAAACGCCCCAAGTCTCGAAATCATGAAGAAGATCCGGATCTATGTCGAAGGATTCCTTAAAGTTCCCTGCAGCTTTGGGTGTCAGGACAAAAGTCCAGTCTTCGCTATTTATGGAGTTGTGAATGCACTTCCACGGAAGTCTTAGTAAAAAGATGGGTTCATCGGAGCAGTGTTTGCGAAAGAGAAGAGGGTTCAGGAGAAAAGAATGCCACACCATAATGACATCCAGGGGCGGGAGGCTATCGTCGGTGATGGTCAAGTCGTTGCCTTTATTGAGCCCTTTTCGCCAAGCAAGAAATCGCACAACAGCAAACTCGACAAACTTGGGCCATTTTGCTTGTCTTCGCTCCCAGAATCCTTCGTCTTTCAGTGTTTTTGTGTCGCCCTCATGGCCAACCTTGGTCTCTCGCTTGGGTGTGATGTCCATCGCCGTATCAAGCTTTGTAGATACCAGAATACGCTGCCTGAGAACGTAGAGTGTCTCGAGTAGTTGTAGATGAGCCGCGCATTCTGACACCTTTGGTAGAGCCAAGTCTGTGGAGCGCTTAGGACCTTCTTCCCGCTCGAAGTTGAAAATAGACGGATCCGGAATGATCGGTCTATCTTCTGCTTTCAGTGCTAAAGAGTACGGCTTCCCATGTTCGTCGTGTTGAGGCGTGGCCGCGGTCACCATTGCTTTCCCCAGCTCATGAAGCGACGTTTTGGTGTCTCTGGATTCCAAAGACATGGCGAAAGTGAAACTACTAGCTATTTGAATGTGTTAAATTGGAACAAGGAGGTATTTACAGGTCTAACTTTAGTATAAGACCAGTAACAAGACCAGTGATGGCCCGACTGATTATTCCTGGGGATGAGGCCCGTGAACCATCTGAACATACTGCCTCGCAGAATGCCTTGAGTATGTTTACAAAGCGGAGAAGACATCGAGGAGGTCTCGATTGCAGCTGAAACAGTCAGACCAATCACTTTGTGAGGTACATGCGGACATCCCTGCAGCTCTTTGCCCGGTCAGAGTAATAAGGGAGGCTGAGCCAAGCCATAAGTTAGGCATTCTTTGCCTGTCGATCTCTGATGACGTGCAGTAATAAAGTTACTTCAACTCTTTACTTCAATCTCATCCATCTCTTCAGCTTCAGCGTTCATTGTTGTTACAGCCTCGCGCTTTGGTCGCCCAGCAGATAGCTATGAACACCTTTACAAAAGCCTTCTTCTCGATTTTTATGATCACTGCTGGCTATATCTTGTTTGCGAGCTGGATAACATTTGCCCAAAAGACCACAGCGCGATTCGGAGTCATCAGGTTTTGGTCAATCATTCCCTTTGCGCTCTATGGACCCCTCGTGGTACTCAATCCTTGGTGGAACGACGGTCATCTTCACCCTGGATATCAATTTCTTGTACGCCTTGGTCCTTTCTAAATCCTATTTTAGCTCGTTGACATTCTGTTCCAGGGCATATGGTTGCCAATATGGCCCATAGTCAGCTCCATCGTGGCCTCTCGGAGCAAAGGTCACGGTTCCATGGAAAAGTGGGAGACGTGCCATCGAAGTCGAGGCCCTTTTTACATCTTATGCGTGGACCTTGCCATTCTATTCTTTCTCATTGCTGATGCTTGCCGTCACCCCGTCAACTCGGGAGCATCGGTATGGACATTTGGTGAAGACCTTGGGAAGATCATGCGAGTGATGATGATGTATGTTCTTGAAGGGGGTCCATTGGCCTTCATCCGTGGGCTAAGCATAATGCAGATTACTTTTTGCTTCGCAGAGCGCTCTTCTATTCCCTGTCGCCGGGTTTCCGAGATTCATCGAGGCTCCCGCTATCCTCATCACCAAGCTTTTCTTGACAAGACATAGAAGGCAGACCAAAAAGACACGGTATCATAGCTTACAAAACACACTTCAGGAGGTTCTTGAATGCGGCAAGCCATCTCTTGCAAGACTTGTACAAGATGATCGAATCGCCTTTCACATAGCAAGTAACCTACATCACAGCGACCTTGCAAGTCTTTCGTTCACATCGAAGTTGATGCGCACGGCACTTTTCTATCCTTTGCCAAATACCTGGTCTCAGCAATGCCGGATTGAGTCCCTTTGTGAGGCATCGTGCCTAGAGGGCCAGAAAAGCGAGTGCTGGGCTTGCGAGCGAGTCATATGTGAGGTAGGCAGAATATCGAAGCTTCAATGGGGTTGATAATGGACTAACAATGGCTGCTTCCAGGGTTGCAAAGAGAAAAGAAGCAGCATCCAATCTTCACGTGTAGAGCACCACTTTATTTACTGCTATGCCGTGTGCACAAAGTGTTATCTTCTCTCGGCACCCGGTCAACCGGCGCCCTTTCGTTCAAAGTGGAACAAGGGAGACCTCGAGCTGCAACACGTAAACTGCTGTCAACTTCACAAGTCGGCGTTGTCGGACGATACTGTCAGTCTCTGCAAGCATTGTGCCGATCTTGACAACTCCGCTATTGCCTCCATGCGAGAAGCGCGGGATGCGTTGGCTTTGAGTAGGACCCTTCCTAGAAATCTCAACTGTGCTATTTGTATGAAGACAATGTCGCGGAAAAGCCAAAGGTGGTGGTTTTGCAATAAAGGACGGCATGAGTGCCACTGGGGTGGACATCAAGTCTATTGATAGAAAGAATGCGGCCATACCATCCAAACACAACGATCTAGCTAGACATTGAGTAGCCGCGTATACTTGAATCCAATCTTATAGTTTATATGTTCCTCCCAAAGCCTTACTCAGAGCTATGGCTTTAACCGCCACAGCCACCACAGCCTCCATCACCATCTCCATCTCCAGCTGCTCCGCAAGTAGTCACGCAACCACTGCCGCACGTATCTCCCGTAACTCCTGGAGGTCCCGCAGCACACCCAGCTACTGCACCGCAGGCAAATGGGGCACCGCCGCAGCCGTCGCCGCCGCCGCCACCATCATCATCATCTGACGGCTTGCCGACGTCTTCGCTGGCTGCTCTCCAGTCTCTCAGCTTCTCATACTTGGCGACTCTTACCGGCTGTGCCAAGAAAGCCCAGTCGGCGACGAAGTATTGGTGATAGGCCCCTTTCTCGAAATGGTGACTAAAAGGCTGTGCCCGATATATACTGTTATGAGGGTAGGGGTATGTAACAAAGGTGCAAGAGGTATATTATGCTAAGCTAAGT